>CM061921.1:207537145-207772987 GCA_031002005.1 Vandiemenella viatica | reverse complement strand
GGTTCCAATCACAACGCAAACGTTTCTACAGGCGCCTCGAACAGCTTTCAGTCAAATTCCCAGCGAGCGTTACCACCATTCTTCAATCAAGAAATGTGCAGATCTACAAGGCAATAGTTCGCTTCCTTCAAGACACAGAACTGAAGATTTGAAGCCTCCAATACTCTGTAAGAAGAAAATAACAAACAAAAATTAATGTATAATGCTGGCTAAATGGTCTCAGACCAAAGGCCAAATATAATAAAAAAAAAAAAAAAAAAAAAAAAATAATTAATTAAATAGCCCACCATAAGGTTCATTTTAAGATTTTTTGTTTATTTTCAAAACAACTTCAGCGATATTGTATAAATGCACAGATACAATCCACAGATACTACTGACGCAATCTTTGGCAGTTCCAAAGTGAATCTGTACAAAACTAACTGTAAACTAACTGTCCTTCTGCTGATTTCTTTATATAGGCTCTATCGAAATTTCTGGAATTCTTCAAAGACATCCGCGAGATAATTCTCGAACATTAACAATTACTAAAACAGTTAAACATATTAAAAACAAGCAGAATTAATACATAATCACTTAACATCAATACAAAATGGTCAGAAATGGAAATTAAAGATACTTAAACACAAAATTGTTTACAGAAATCATTTTAAACTGTAGAAAATTGTCCTGTAGACATCGTAACTTGCGTTAATACTTGGAATTACACACATTTAAGCAATTCTTTTGCACAATTCGGTTCTTAAACATATTAAATGGCCTTTAAATAATTTCCTTTCATAAAACAAAGTCTATATACACTTATTTACAGGAAATTGCAAAACAAACATATCAGATCACATTCAAGCAAACTTTAGCTCACTACAAATACTTCATTAAATACAATTCTATTTAAAGTTCAGGTATGAGGGCTGTTACACCACCCTTGAATATTTCCACGAACATGCTAGAGCGCATGCGCAATTTGTGACATCTGAAAACTGTCTCCACGGCAGCAAGACAGTTCACTGATGTGGCCAACAGATGGAGATCGATATTTTCCCTAACTGTCATAAGTTATCGTAGAGTAGAGAATGCGGCATTTATAAATATTTATTTTTCTTGTACTACATTTATTTTTAAATTTATTCTTAATTAGAGGTGGTGACATGTCACAGTGTCACTACGTCTAGAGCCACCACTGGTTTAATATAATAGTTCCGTATGGTCGAATGACCTGGTGACAGGGTTCCTATTGGTTGCGCGTTCCACCCATGCCGTAGCCGCCTTAACCCTACCCGGCATTCCTACTGGGTACCGGGTACAGGGGACCTAAAGTTTAACGTGGAATCCAAACCACGAACGCGTTCTGGCATACTTCACATTACACAGCAAGCTGTGTCAGAGGCGATGGTCGGGTTAAGGGCCTATGAAAATCCCCGCCGAGGGTGGGATTCGAACTGGGGAACTTTCGATCCGCAATTAGACACATTAACCACTGAGCCATCAGATCACTCCTATTTTTGTGGCTATCGAAGCCCTTATATCTTCCAGTGACTGTTGCTGCCTGTTTGACTGGTGTGAAACCATAAAGACAATTTACAGCTGTTCGTATTTTTTTTTCAAGTGTTCGTGCTTATGCTCACTCAATACCCTAGACAGCCCTGGGTAAAGAAATTTGCCGGAAAAGAGACATGTGTGCCGAAGCCTGCGCCTTTAGCTGAGTCGTATGTATTTTCAGCAGGGTCTTTTTTATGAGTAATTTTGTCTCCCATGGGCTCAAAAAGATAGGCGAACAATAAGAAATTATATCCTGTTTCAAATACCGTTTTTGTTGTTATTTTGTATCTTCAAGGTTATGCAATTTGTTAAAAAAAAGTTTACTTCAGTAATATCGTGATTGTAACTGTCGTTGATTTGCGAGATAAATTGTTTTGTGCTGTAATTAGTGTAGGACGATGGTGTTTTGATTCTTTATAGAGATCTGTGGTAAATACACGACGTCAATTGTTTTAATACATGTTCATTGACGAATAAATTGTCAAGTTATGACTCTCTTAGGTTATGTTAAAAATTTTGCACCCTACTCATCCAAATTTAAATCAATGAAATTAAAATTAATTTAATTAGCTACAACAATTAAACGTAATAACACAAAAATAACGGTATAACTCAATATAATTCACATGAATGGCTGGGAGTGATGAAATACTTAATTTTGAAAGATGTAAACTATTGAAAATCTATTACATCAGTTGTAGCTCCTTAAATGAGGAGTGGTTGATGAAATAACTATAGGAGTATACGTGGCCAAACTCCTTCCCAGATCAGCACTGTTTAGGTGAGATATTCACTGAATTCTATCTTAGGGTTAGTAACAGGAAATTTTCTTTTCTTTTCGCTTTCCTGAATTTATAGTTAAATATCATAGATTTGGAATATTAATTTTTTTTACATGAAACTTATAATGCAGTGTTATGAAAGCTGAATATCTGCTTGTTGTAAACTTTCCTTAGTATAGTAAACTCCACAATTTCTGTTTAATAATTATATTAATAATGAATTATAAATTATAATGTAACTTGTAGGTTACTAGCAAATAAATATTTATTTTATTACAGTACCAGCGAAATAATATTGAAAATCAGAATCCGTAAACAGTAGGTCAAGAAACTCTTGACTGTAATTTCATCTAAATCTTTTTCGAAAACTATTTCTTCATAGTAACCTCTCATTCAATATGAAAAGAAAACTTATAGACTAAACAGGAAAAATCGGGGAAAGCAATTGGGAATTCACTGATGCATCATTCATCTATTTTGATTAAGAGCTGATGAAACACAATTATTTTATATATTTACCAGAAACATTATTCTGTAACTTGAAAATTTAGTTCTTACTCTACACAGTGATGTTTAATAACTTAAGTCTTATCAAGAAACGAGAAGATATCAATAAACTGAAGGTACCCTGTTTAACTATCACTGAAACATGTGTGTGTATGGTGTCTGCTGATATACTAAGTTAAAGAAAGTTGCTGAAACTGGAGGCAGATTTATGATACATGTAAATTTCAATAAAGAAATTGAATGGTGTAAATAACAGGAGATGCAAGTATGTACAATAGTTCCGTAGTGATGTGAACTGCCGTGTTCGATCCTCTTCATTGGTAACCCGAATTCGCCATACTCACCCTTCTGCGACTGGTGTATCTTATCCGAGAACGAGGCAGGTTCTTTACAAACCAAAGCACGTAGCGCAAGCTAGGGCGCCCTAGCTACCGAAGAAACGCTAAAAGAATGGTAAACAGTCAAAATACGGGTACAGGTCTGGGACACTGATATCGCTATCCGTATCCGTTTCGTCAGTTTCACTGTGAGGACCTCATCGGTTGTAATTCTTGCAGGTCAGCTCTCAGGATCTGAACTTGCTTGTTACATTCATATAATCCTTGAGAGAGACATAAATATCTTTTCGTAGAGAATCTGGGACAGACTGTTTCTGTGTACTGAGAAATGCATAGTGAATCTGGTTGGTAAGTTTGACTTACGTTTATGCTGTAATAGAGTCCTAGGCTCTGACAAAGCACGCCAAGTTGATCTGATAGGCTAGTTGTCACAATGGCAAGAAAGCAAACGGTGTTTTGATAAACTAAAAAATAACTTTATGAAATCTGGTGAAGTTGAACGTAAGTACACGATTGTCCGTGGCAACTCATCGGGTATATAAGTGAATACCTATGCCATTTTAGTAATCAACTGATCACATGAAGCCATCTGTTTCTAGGATTGTGGCCTGGGTTCGTGAACAGAATTTACTTTTTCCTGAATTTTACGGTTTGTCATTAGAGTGATCGCTTGGTCTATGGATCATCCAGGAATACATCATGGATGATTTCAGGAATGCACAAAAATTAGAAATCGTGAATCACAACCCATCGAATTAGTCGTTTGAACCAGTCGCACCGATTTTCGTTTTCCAGAATATAACAGGGTACGTAACTAATCATAAAGAAATTATAATTCTTTTAACGGTTTCCCTTGTGGACGACCTATATAACCTTGTATTTCTATTTCAATGAACTGAATTAGAACTTCACCACGTGTGAGTCACATTCTTCATAGCGGAGGTATTTTTTTAGTTTAGATTACAAACTTTTCGTATGCCAGTAAACGTGCCATTTACATCAATGTCATCAATCTCTGATGGTCAAAATGGAATGAGTTTGTAATTACTAAGTTCTTATCGATTCTGCAACTATATCTTGTTTGTATTCCAAATCGATTTACTAAGACAAAAGAGCTTTAGGTCTCTCCGTCACTGGGAGCTGGTTGCTTAATGCGTGATGTAATCCATATAAATGAATAGGGTGATATTACACAACCATCTCTTAAAGAGCTTAAGAGGAAGATCATAACAACTGGGGAGCGGGAGGGGTTAAGTGCCAAGCGGATCCACTACAGGGATCAAGCTGTCTCTTTTATTTATACCTCTATTACTAGGGTTGGACTGTAAGACAGCAATCATGTTGTCATGTAGGAGTTAAGAACAATTTACAATAGTGACATCACCACGACTTGCATTTACAAAAGCTTCTAGCAAGTTTTGCTGAGAAATTTTTAAGTAATAAAAATAATATTAAATAATATTCAACATAAAATAGTTTTTTGGTTAAAATTAGTGTGATCCAAACGAAATAAAAAAATTAAAGTTTCCAAACACAAAAAATCACATTAAAGTGGAGCGGTCTGGTAAATCTGTGGTCAAGTACACTGACTGGAGATCGGAAGAGCCCAGTTTCTAAACCTTACCTCCGAGGAGATTTTCAAATGCTTTTAACCCGACCTTTATCTTTTGGTACAGCTTGCTGTGCAATGTGAAATACACAAGAACCATTCCGTGGTTCGAATTCTACGTTAAACTGTCAGTACCGGTCACCCGGCAGGGTTACCGGGCAAGATTTAGGAAGCAACAGCTGAAACGCAAGCGCGATAAATCGAGAAACTGCCAGTCGGTAGCAAATCCTTCGGGGATATCCCGGCAAATAAAACCGTATTACTATTAAATAAAAGTGTGATGCATTTTAATATGGAAAAATGAACGCTGTTCCACCAGAGCCATGCACGAGGAAGATGGGAAACATTCTTTGCTTTTGCCACTGTTTGTTTATTCAGATCAGATCATGATATTTTACAGCTTTTTTTTTTTTTTTTCGTGGCTTTATGCCTTGTCGACGTCGAGGTATTTAGAAGCGGGATGGGTTTGGGGACAAGAAAGAGAAGGAATTCGGCCATGGAATGTTGAAGGAAGCATCCCAGTATTCGCCTGGAATGATTTGTGGAAACCATGGAAAACACAAATCAGGATTTTTCGATATTTCTATCACCTGTGTGTTCGGTGATGAACTTCTTCAAACAGCCCTTAACATCATACTCACCATCGCATAATATATTCAAAGTTTGATAATGCTTTCTCAGACTTAAATGAACAGTATTCAGCAACTTTCCTGAGGAGCTGCTGACTGAGCAGTTTCATTGTTCTCCCAAGCGTCGAAGTGTTCGGAAGTACTGTTTTTCGTGCGTGTGTTTTGGTGTATTGTGTCGTTGTGCATCAAGCCTGCGCCTCAGAAAGACAACAAGATGGCAGTTAAGTTTTACGTACCATTTCAGCAGGCAACTCTTTAACAGCGTCGCATACCTTCTCTCCATACGCTATTCTAGATGTTTGGTATTTGACCCACGACTATGGTAAACATAAAGTATTTGTGCATCGTGCACCACCACATCTGCTAACTGAGTCCGCTTGGGTTTGGTGTTCTGGAGGTCTCGGGTTTGATGCCCTGTCCCACTTACCACGCCTTGTCTCCAATCCTTTCCCGACTACAATGATCTCGATTAGTGGTAATACATTAAGTAAAAAAAAACAAACAAAAAAAATCTTCTCCCTTATCCTGCTGAATAATTTTTTCCACCATCGGGGATTGAATCAGGTAACGTAGTAACAAACCTAGTAACAGGCTTCGGACACTATCGTTATGCCGAGGCGACTTCAGCACATAAATGTGATAATGACCTACATCGGGGATTTTTTCCTAATTAGAAGATATAATCCTTTACAAGAGAATGTATACTTCGCTAGCTTACCGCTAATATGTTGGTTCCATGCCAGTCTTCTGAACAAATCAATGCAAAATTACTGGTACTTCACTGCACTGTATGGAACTATTTTTTGTTAATCAGTAATAAACAAATGAATGTGATAGGGACTAATTTAGTATTTAGATATTAGGCTGTATAAATGCGAGATAAATAAAAAATACTGTATGGAACTGCAAAATCTGACACTAAATATTTAGGTTTCAAGGAGAGTAAAACTTTGGCTTTAATTTTTGTTATTTAATTTGTCATTTGATCGGCTAGTCATAGATAGTACTGATTAATAGTAAAGTGTATCAATAAAGTCATGTTGCTGTTACAATTAATCGTAGCTTGTAAACTATATGAGATAGATACATACGGTGTTTTGCAACATGTCGTACATCTCTTTCTTTACATTCTATACACCTGTGCACCTCTGTTTACCCCCAGGACGTCGAGAAAATATTTCAGCTACACATGCACTAGCATTGCAACATCAACCGTTTTCACAACCGCAAGTTTCCGTCTACTAAATGTGTCATGTTCTGCAACAGAAGTTTCTTTATACATGATCCTTACATACCCCCACAGCAAAAAATCCAAGGGGAGTGCGTTGACGTGGTGGTTGGAAAATCACAGCTAATATATCTCCCAGTAAAATGCCTATTAATAAGGTATGTAAAATCGTCAAACCAATAAGTAGGTGCGACGTCTTTTTGGAACATTACGGTTATTTGCATGTCCAACACCTAAGGGAGTACGTACTACCGTGCTCATATGTATCCGACCGATCTGGATCGGACATCGCTATATTTCCTCCTGGGGTACACTGAAGGAGCCTCCATGTATATTGTGCTAAAAAATGAGAAACACAATCTGGGGAACCCTGGACAACGCTGGCCAAAAAGCAGCGGCCAATCCTTCAACCACCAGCAAAAACAAAAATCGACTATCTTCAAGGCCAAAATTGAAAATTACTTCAGAAATTATAGATGGACTATCTAAAGATAAGGAAATTTTATTAGCAGACTAGTGCAAGCAGCACAATTTGAATATGTTATTGCTACACGTAAGCGCTAAATACAAATGTTTGGTTTGATTTTAAAAAAATAATATGGACCGGCTTAAATCAATTTGTTCCCATGAAGTTTATTAACTTCCCGTGGTTCAATAGGGAAGTGAAACTTTTGCTTCGGAGGGAAAGGCATTTACATGCCACGGTAAAAAAATCGGGGGACTCGACTAATCGCGCTAAATTAGTCCAGTTGCGAGAGGAAGTGCGTAAGGCAATGCGTGATGCGTTTAAATAATTCCAAGTCAGAAATTTATCTGAAGATCTGATAACAAACCCAAAAAAGTTCTGGTCATATGTCAAATTAATAAGAGCCTCTCGTAAGGTCCTGCCGTCGTTGATCAAGGAAAATGGGGAATTATCAGTAACTAGCGTAGAGAAAGCAGACATTTTGAATAATGTATTTAAAAAAGGTTTCACGACAGAAAACTGGAAAGGGGATTCCGATATTTAACAATCGTACCAACAAAATTATGAATGATCTCGTTCTCGATGTCCAGGGAATAACTAAACTGCTTATGAATGTAAATCCCAATAAGGCGCTCTGACCAGACGGTATTAATACAAGATTCTACTCTAGGTACGCAAAGGAAATTGCGCTGTATTTGATGAAATAATATACCGCCTCCTTGGATCAAGGGGAAATACCAGCCGTGTGGAAGACCGCCATCGTAAGTCCAGTGTTTAAAAATGGGAATGTTAATGATCCTCAAAATCATAGGCCAATCTCGTTAACCTCAATATTTTGCAGGATTTTAGAACACATCATCTATTCAAATGTCATGCGGTTTTTGGATGAAGGTGAGCTTTTAAACCCAAATCAACATGGATTAAGAAAAGGCCGATGCTGTCAAACTTGCCCTTTCAATTCACGACTTGAGCAGTATTATTGATGAGCAATTACAGGATGATATAGATCTATTAGACTTTAAAAAAGCATTCGTCACTGTGCCTCACACTAGGTTACTTAGGAAACTTCGCGGTTACGGCATATCTAGACAAATATGCGACTGGGTTGCAGTCTTGCTGGAGGGCAGAACACAGTGTGTGGTTCTCGACGGTGAGCGTTCATCACTTACTGAAGTGAGGTCTGGTGTTCCTCAGGGAAGCATTATTGGGCCTCTGTTGTTTTTCATATACATTAATGATTTGTGCTACATAATAAGGGGGATGAAAAGATTATTTGCCGATGATGCTATTATTTATAGCGAAATGACAACCCAGGACGACTGCGCTTTGTTACAAGACGATGTTATGAAAATAATTGCGTGGTGTAAAGATTGGCAGTTGGAGTTAAACGATAAAAAGTGCCAAGTCATGCGTGTAAGTAAAAAGGTGACACCATTTAGCCTTGAATATACAATTAATGGTACTTTCCTTAGAACGGTAGATTCCGCTAAATACTTAGGGGTAACAATTCGTAATAATTTGTCGTGGAATGAGCATATCGAGAATGTAATTGGGAAAGCATATCGTATACTTCGATTTCTAGGTCGTAATTTAAAACAATGCACTCCGGAAGTTAAATCGATTGCACACAAGTCACTAGTGCGTTCTCACTTAGAATATTGTTGCTCTGTATGGGTTCCCCATCAAAAGGGATTAATGGAGACATTAGAGAAGAGCCGCACGATTCGTGACAGGTATATACAGTTGGAGGGAAAGCGTAAGTGCGATGTTGAAGGTTGGGAAGTCCTGGAGCACCGAAGGTGTTGCTCTTGACGGAAGCTAATTGAAAAATTCTCGAGTGACCCTCCACCACACACTTTTAGTGAATCGCGGAGTAATAGTAATAGTAGTAATAGCAATAGGGATAAACGACTGAAGACCAAAGATAGACGGCAAGAGACTTGTGCTAGAGAGACCGCATAAACATTGAGGTAGTTCTGCATTTGTGAAACAAAATCTCAAGGTCAGGTCGTCATACATGACCGATAATAACAACATTTAAATCCTAACCACTGAACTACAGTCATGCACAGTAACGTTATTTCACTAGCTTCCAAACGAGATGTTCAAATTCAGTAAGTCTACTAGTTTCCAAACACAAAAATAAAGATCGTCTTAGGATATTTCAACTGCCGAAGCGTAAATTGGGGGTTATTACGCAACAGATAAGAATGGAGAAGAATTGTAAAATATGGCTGAGAGGGAAGATATGAAGTTGGTTCACGAACCCAAATCTGATATATCCTTCAGCAGCGGTAGATGGAAAAAGGTGTACAACGCCGATAATATTTTTGTCAGTGCGCAAATCATTCAGTATGTAACCAAAAGGATGGAAGATCCGACCCCTAAATCACAACATAGGCCTATCATATGTGCTATTACTGCAGGTAAAACGTCTGAGACTACACGTTTCAAACGCCGCTTTAATTTTTTTTTAAATGCAAGATGGTACAGATTTGCAAGTCAATTGGGCAACAAAATCACAAATGCAATAGCAGAACCAAGCAAATATGATGATTTTGTAAAGCTGACTAAAGAGAGATCCCTCAAACACATACCCCGAGGTTGCCGCGTAAGGTGTATATCAGGACTCAACGGAGAGAGACTGGACCTTCTAAAGGGATTATCAAACAAAATTTGACAATGACCCTACAGATGCAGGGGAGGAACTTATGAGAACCAAATCAGAGGGAAGAAGCAAGAAGTGGACTTAACTGCTTGATGGTTTAGTCATGAAGCGGAGCATTAGGAGAGCTTGGTAGCTGATAAATAACCTCAGTAATGATCCAACGAGCTCACTCGTGAATAATCTAAAGGTCACGCCAAATCAGATCGTCCAAAATCTACTTCCAAACGGCAAGACTAAACGCAGGACAGCTAGACCGAAAATAACACGGGACAAGGCCACTGAAGAAAATTTTATGGATCAACCATTCAGGTCCGAAGAATTTAGAGGACCATGAAAGGAACATGAAAGGAAATAAAACTGCGGGTTCTGACGATACCCGAACAGAACAAATCCAACACTTCGGACCAAAAAACAATGGAATGCTTTGTGAAAATGATCAGCGGATGTGTGGAAACATCCTAGTTTCCAAAGGACTGGAAGAAAACACACGTGGTGGCACTACTAAAACCGGACAAAGAACTAAATGAACCAAAAAACTTCAGACCAATATCCCTCATCCACCACAAGTACGGAATACTGGAACAAACGATAGTAACAATTGGACTGAAAATAAATGAAAAACTGATACAAGAACAGTCCGGCTTCCGACCTGGTAAGTCATCCTACGGACAAATACTCAACTTCACACAACATATCGAGAACGGTTTCGAGAATAAATTAATAACAGGGGCTGTCTTTATAGATCATTCCGCTGTCTACGATACCGTTAACCACCAAAGGCTTCTGGCTAAGATCAACGATGTCACAATCGACTTTAGATTGACCAACATCATTAAAAGAATGCTACAAAATAGGAGATTCTACGCTTCACTCCAGAGAGATAATAGTATGTTGAGAAACCAGAAGAAAGGACTCCCACAGGGAAGCGTCTTATTCCCTAATCTTTAAATATCTACACGAATGACCAAACAAAAAACCCTGAAGGAAAATGTTTATTTATGCTGACGATACGGTCATCACTGATACAGGGCAGAACTTTTGAAGATTTCCAATAAAAAAACTAACAGCGAAACTGGAAAATGTTGAAGCTTATTACGGATAAAACCAACTGAGGCCAAATCCAGGTAAAACAAAGGTCTGTGCCTTCCACATGCTCAATCTACAAGCCAAAAGACAAATTAATATAGCATTGCACAAACCAAATTAAATCTGGGAATAACGCTGGACCGAACCCTATCCTTTAAACAGCAATGTCAAAAGCTAAAAGGTAAGGTAAGTGCAAGGAATAACACCATTCGCAGGAATAGCTTGGGAAGCGCACCCGGAATTGCTGCCCTCAACAGCCTTGGCACTTTGTATCTAGTCAGGAGAATATGCGGCACCAGTTTCGGAAGCATCTGCACACACCAGGCAGGTAGACCTAGCTCTAAATGAAACAGTGAGAAATGTGACCGGATGCCTCAGGCCAACATCCCTAAAAAAGGATTTACCCCCTAGTTGGCATAGCTCTATCAGATATCAGACGAAAAGTAATAGGAGAGAAAGAAAGAACAAAACAAATGTCCGACATGAGACACCAGATGCGAGGCCAAGAAATTCCTGTACCTCGCCTGTAATCTAGGAACAATTTCCTAAAAAGAACAGCACCTTCGGAGAACCAAACCAAGACGCGACAAACGGAATTATAGAGGTGCACTGTTGACTGTCAGAATAATTGCCCCAAGGAAGAACCACCAGCAGGCTACAAATTAAAATATACCACATGGCGGGCACTGAACCGATTGAGATCTGGGGTCTCCAAATGTAAATCTGACATGGTGAATTGGGGATACGGAGGACGACGACAGATGTGACTGCAGGGAGGTGCAGGATCATGAACACCTGCTCAGATGCAACATCATGGGAACATTCTGCTCAAACGAAGATCTGATTGAAGCCAATGACAAGGTGATTGGCCGCTGAGTTTTGGGAGAGGAGAATCTGAAGTAGCTTTTTCTGGACACGGAAAGTTAAGACTTATAAAATCATTTCTACACATCTGGATAGGTAGTCCTATACGCTGTAGGTGGTATAGTCAGGCGAATGTCTGAAATTGAGACTCACCCACCTCACAAGAAAGTGAAATATTTTAACATATTCGTTATAAAAATTAAAATATGGAATATATTTCGCCAGCATAATTATTATGCAGATATTCAATGCACTTCTCTTTAGTTTTAACACATTTAAGAGAAAGTACGTGTCAATACAGAAAACAATGTACTATTTTCAAACAAATTCAAATTTTGATGTAAGGCTAGCGTCAAAAGAAAATAAGGCATTATACCGATCATCTATAGCATAAAATTACTGGATATTGATGATAAAATCAATTTCACATTGTCTGAGTAGTATTTTGAATGAGTGACTGCTAAACAAACTAGTTATATCAAATCGTAACATCAGCTTGCATTTCTGACTTAAAAGTAAGCCTTGGAAAATTGTTTTTTTATTATTTATTCATTGACATTTTTGTTCTCACTGACATTTCGGATTTTCACTTTTAAGTATAATTACCTGTGATTTTATGGATGCAATGGTCAATAAGATTTCTGTATTGGTTTTCAGACGAAAACGAAATGTTTTCAGACTAAGAGAGGACTAGTCCTTTCCAATACTTGGTATATAATATTTTCCGGGACATTGCAAAGACTCAGTTGGTAAAGAATAAACAAAAAAGCAATGACCTTGTTTTATCGATTCATGCATCTTCTCCATTCATTTAATTTCTCAATTGTTGTACGAAGTGATTCAGTCAACACAAGAAGTACAGTTCATGAAAACCACTCATGTCTAATGCTGGACTCGAACCTACTACAGCCGGAACTGTCCAAGCGCTAACCAGTGGCACCAGCGACGACTATCGCGCGAGCTGAGTGGGCAACAACTCATAGACACATGTTGATCTAACAGGCATTACTTTACCTTGTGCCCAGTTTCCTGTGTATTACTCCGAACTTTAATTTTCACAAACAATAGTTACAAAATATCAATCGTTTATCGATAATGATCTTCATTAACATCTCCTTGTAAATTTTTTGCATATAGCTTATTTTAGTGTTTTGGGTTACAAGATGGCTGGTAAAGAATTTTATCTCTTAGGGCTGAGCGAATTTTTTACAGAATCTTGGGGAGCGTCCATAAGCCACGTATATCCATTTTGGCCTCCAGTGAACCTCCCTCCCACTCCTCCCCACGTAGCGTCTCTACCCCCACCCCGCCCCCCACGTAGCACATAGCTTTTTTCCGTATTGATTCCAGAAGATATTTTTGACTGTTTTGTCTTGTCAGACTATCGTAAATTACATACGGGAGATAATTAAATGATGGAAATAAATATTCGCATGCTGTTGTGTGTTCTGTATCTTATTTTAACTGTGGCAAATAATATGAAAGAAAAGCTGGGTGGCCTGGCTCGGAACTTACCCACGTAGCCCAGCGTAGCTTTGCAGCCAACTCCTACTCCCCTAGCCATGCCACGTAGTTTATGCACAATCCCTTGTCGGAAGAAATCACTATAGTATTACAATTAGTATGGGGTGACAAGTTGGTCTACAGAGATAATTTCAAGTCAATCAAACGTATAAATTGTGAAATGAGCCAAATATTTCCGCGTAGACGTTAAAAAATGCAGCTAGTTGTTAGTTACAAAATGTTCTTATTGAACGTCCTTAGATATTTGAGGAGAGTATTTTTGGTAAGACGAGCCACCCATTGTTTCACCCGTTATTTGACTTTTAAAACAGTAACCAGAGAATATCGCTGTCTAGAAGGAGCCATATTGGTTTTTTGTTCTTTGCCTGCTTATACGATACCACTTAAATCGCATAGGCTACTACACTATGTGAAATTTTATCTTCAGCTATTCAACTGTTATCGTTTGTTTTTTTTTTTTTTTTTTTTTTTTTTAGCTTTAGGAGTGTTCACTGCACCTTTACACCTTTAGAAGCTTTAGATATTAATGGTGGGTGATTGGGAGCTACGACTTGGGTCCTTGTTGCCGTGTACCAGTCCTCCTAATTGCGGTTTTTAGGTGTTTTCCCACAGTTACCTAAGCGAATGCTGGGATGTTCCCAATCTCCGCCTCATTAACTACACGTTTCACAAACAAAAATACATTTATCATACAGACCGCAACACGTTTCGCAGAAAGATGGCAACACATATATTCCTCCAGCAGTTTAAATACTATCGGATCTCCCAAATCCGTTTGTAAATGCCTCAGGAATATCACTGGCCGCGTATTTAAAACAGGTGACCGTTATTATCGTGGTCCTCTGCAGTCTGATAGAAGAGGTAAAACTTGATATTTATAAATTAAATGTAAGTCAACTCGTTGCCACTACACACGGTGAAATAAGCATTAAAAAAACAATGCAAAAATTTACTAATGTTGGTAAATTATGGATTATTAAACATTAATTATTCTGTGATAGGATATAACTTCCATTTTTTACATTAAAAATATTATTTTCATATTTCAAAATTTAACATTTATTGATCCTTGTCATACCAAAAATAAAGACTCAAGATTAACACACAACATCTGCATATCAAAAAACAAAAAAATAAAAATAAATAAACTTATAAATTAACAGAAGTTGGGCGCCATTCAGCCAAGCTCAGGTTTACTATGATAAAAACAAACGGTAGAGCCACTGAGAGTAATTCTTATACGCGCAGAGCGTGTTCAGTTAGATCGAAATGAAATAATGCAATGGAAACATATATTTCGTATATTACCGTTGGATATTGCGATTACTTCAGCGCTGGTCCACAATGCCACCACACACTGTAGATCGATCAGGATGCTGCACTATTAATGTGCTACGTGGACATATAGACGCACTGTATGTGGCAGTAACACAGACAAGAAACCCCAAGCACTCTGGAATTGTGGCCAACACACTCACTACAGTCACCAGTACTTATATCATTTGGTAACGGCGTCAGTGCTTGCAATGGCACCTCGGCCTTAACCTGCCACAGTTACGGCCATCGCCAGACTCCTCGTTATAGGGGACTGTGCCGAAAACATAGTTTGTCGTCTTTCAATATAATCTTGTTACTGCATTGTGTGAAAAACTATAATTGGCGATTCTCTGTTCCGTCTTAAATGTGCATGCCTATTTTCTAAAGTCAAAGTAAGCTAGAGAAATAAAAATTAAAATGAAGTTTGTTTTTCGTTACTTACAAAAGAATTTTCTCACTCTGTTAACTGCCTGGAAATGCTGGGTATATGTGGCATGCCATGAATTCAGAAAAAGTGCTCATATCACTTGGTTGCGGCGCCAAAGCCATGCCGGAACCGCGGCCTCAACCTCCCACCGTTGAGCCACCGCCGATCTGCCTCGTCGACTTCTCTCCAGGTCCCGCCGAAACCAGCAAATAAAAAAAAAAGTCTCACTGGCCCAAGTTAACTCCCGCCCTGTTCATTATCGTCAGTCTTTACTATTTGTGCCAAAACTTGGCGTCTGTCACTCCCTCCATACTCAAACAACGGCCCACCAGTCTACGTCCAACTGTTGTTCCTTTAGCGTCGACGACAGTGAATGAATGGTCACGCCCGCCCGCTATTGTGAAGATTTTTGGCATCTCAAACTTTCCCTTGCCCACTGTCCACATTATTTACGTTGGGACGATCTACTACAGCCAAAAATCTCTTATGCGTTGCTCTTAAAATCTGTTATTCACACGAAAAAATATAATGAGTCGATAATTTGCTCATTACATCAGAGTGATATAATTAAGTGGATATAAACTAAGCTTTAGCATCCACACTGGCATGAATGTTACCTCCTACAACACAAGATGACGGTGATGAAGTAGAGGAAATAGATAGTGAAACTGAATAGCTAATTACCAGTGCGAAGCGTAGATAAATCTTAGCAGAGCAGATTATTGGAATGTCGAACTAGGTACAAAAAAGAATGGAATAATATAGAGAAATACGGTCTGTAATAATAATAAAAAAAGATCATGGAACTAAATTACTACGTTTTAGCGACAACACAAACTAGTATTAGTAAACACGTAACTTAAAAATAACCTTCTCATTGGCAGTTAAATGGATGTAAAATACCGAGCGTAGTGGGTGAGCGGTACCGCTCTAGCCGCGCATTCTGGAGGACGCGAGTTCCAATCCCCGTCCAGGCATCGCGATTTGGGTTTTCCATGGTTTCCCAAATCACTCCATGCGAATGATTGGATGATTCCTTTAGAAGGCCATGGCCGAATTCCTTCCCGTTCCTTGCTCCCATCTTTTCCCGCTTCTGATGACGTCGATGTGGCGTAAATCTTGAGCAAAAAAAGAAGCATGTACAGCTTTACAGTGGTACTCCAGGCAGCTCAGTCTTCCATTTACCTCTTCAAATTCTGTAAGCTATTACAGCATTTATATTTTTGGTTTAAGGAAGAGTAACAGAGACTATATTAGCCTCTTCCAACCGAATGCCAACCTCTCCTTCACCGTGATAGAAGAATACTTTATAACCTATATAAGAATCACGTTGCTCTAATAAAAGTAGAGAATCATGAGAGACATGCATCAGTTAAAAGGGATGTAAGACAAGGTTGTATCCCCATTCAATTTCGACTTGCATGTAGAGGAAGCAATAAAGAAAATGAAAGGAAAATTTAAATGCGGCATAAGTGTTCAAGGAGAAAAAGTCAGTATGCTACGAGACATTGTCCTGTTAGCAGAAAAGGCTAAGGATTTTAAGAAGTTACTGAAAATACTGAAGGAAGGTTTTGGACTAAATATAAACCGAAGCAAGACAAAATTGATGAAATATAGCAGAAATGAAATTAACAACAGCCAATTAAACATAAAAATAGGAGTGGAAGCAATAGAAGAAATAATTGAATTCTGCTTCCCAGAAAATAAAACTACAACTGATGGATGAAGTAGGGATAATTTAAAAGCAGGATAGCACTACAATAAAATCCTTAATAAAAAAGAGAGATCTGTTAGTTTCAAGTATTAATCAAGGAACCAGAAAGAAATTTTAAAAAATCTAAGTGTTGAACATAGCACTTTATGGTAGCGAAGCATGGACTTAAGGAATACCAGAAAGATGAAAAATTGATGCATTTGAAAATAACTGCTATAGAAGGATGCCGTTAATTAAGTGAACGGATAAAGTACGGAATGAACGTGTTTTGAAAATGGTGAGTGATGAAAGAAGTTTGTGGAAGAGAGTAACAGAAGGAAGAGACAGGATGGTGGGTCATATTTTGAGACATGTGGGATTGGTTAATTTGTTAGTGAAGGGAACGATTGAAGTAAAGAATTGCTGAGGAAGACAGATATTAGCATATATGAAGCAGATACTTGAGGACTTCGAACTGGTGTTACTCAGTACGTGAGGTCTGTTGCAGTTGACACATAATGTTATCTGTTGTAAGTGATTGAAGCCATCCCTTTCAATATTGTTTTAACGAAGCTATCATGGCGATGAATTATGATACAATATTCATATGAAAAGGTGCAGTTGACACTGGAAGAGGATCTAGATTTGTAAAAATAAAAAATAAAAATATCAAGTTGCATTAACACACAATTGACAAAGTTCAGATTGATTGCTCTTCCAACCTCCTTGCTTGATTTTAATCTATAGTGATACACTGTAAGGTGTACCTGCAGTTTGTCAGCGTCAACCATAGAGCATCCTAGCGCTCTTCACGTCAACAAAACATAGTTTTTTAGAGGGTGACTATTGATTTTTTGATTTTTTTTTTTGCTGTTATCAATCTTTCTACTGGTTTGATGCAATCCTCCATCACTTCCTATCCTGTGCTAACCTCTTCATTTCTACATACCCCTTACAACCCACGTCCTCAATTATCTGCTTCATATATTCCAATCTCGGCCTTCCTCTACAGTTCTTACCTTCGACTGTTCCCTCCACTAACAAATTAACCAATCCAGCATGCCTCAAACTATGACCTACCAGCCTGTCTCTTCTTTCTGTATGCTTCTTACACGAACTTCTTTTCTCACCCATCATTTCCAAAACTCGTTCATTTCTTACTTTGTCAGTCCACTTAATTTTCAGTATTCTTCTGAAGCACCACATTTCAAATGCTTCAATTTTCTTTATTTCCGGTATTCCTAAAGTCCATGTTTCACTACCATAAAGTGCTGTGTTCCACACTAAGAGTTTTAAAAAGTTCTTTCTAATTCCTAGATCAATAATTGAAACTAAAAGGTTTCTCTTTTTCATGAAGGCTCTTTTTGCTAGTGTTATTCTGCTTTTAACATCATTCCTGCTTCGGCCATCGGTTGTAATTTTGCTTCCCAAGTAACAGAATTTACTTACTTCTCCTATCGCATCAGATCCTATTTTTATATATAATCTACTAGTATTGGTATCATTTCTGCTACATTTCATTACTTTTGTCTTGCTTTAATTTATATTAAGTCCAAAATCTCCCTTCAGTATTTTGTTCATGCCATTCAGTAACTTCTCAATATCCTCAACTCTCTCTGCTACGAAGACAATGTCATGAGCAACTCGTAGCATACTGATTTCTCCTCCCTGAAAACTTATGCCACATGGAAATTTTTCTTTGACTGTTTTCATTTCTTCTTCTACATACAAGTTGAATATTAACGGGGATAGACTACAACCTTGTCTCACACCCTTTTTAACTGATGCGTGTCTCTCGTGATTCTCTACTTTTATTATAGCAAAATGATTCTTATATAGTTTATCTAGTATTCATCTATCTCGATACTTTAGACCTGACTTCTTTAAAATTTTGAACATCTTGTCCCACCTAACATTATCAAAAACTTTTTCTAGATCAACAAATGCCATAAAAGTATCTTTGTTTTTCTTGATCCGCCCTTCAAGTATTAATCTTAAAGACAGAATTGCTTCCCTTGTACAGCGATTTTTTCTGAACCCAAACTGATCTTCACCTACTATCTCTTCTACTACCCTTTCCATCCTTCTGTATATTATTATGGTCAATAATTTTGAAGCATGTGTTGTTAGACTAATGGTGCGATAATTCTCACATTTGTCGGCTTTTGCTTTCTTTGGAAGTGTGAAGATGATATTTTTATTAAAATCAGTTGGAATTTCTCCTGTTTCATAACTTTTTGAAATCAGCTTGAATAATCTTTCGATTCCTTCCTCTCCTAGGGATTTAAGAAGTTCTGCAGGGATCTCATCATTCCAACTGCCTTATTTGTTTTCAAGTCATTCAGAGCTTTATTAAATTCTGTCCTCAAAACAGGATCTGGTATTGCCGTTCTGTATTGAAAAAAAATTATTTTGCGATTTACAAATGTTTAGCTGATAGCCTGAAACTGTACTGTATACGAGTATTTTGTTAGATGACGGAAGTCTTAATTCGATGGATGTATAGTTGTAAAATACTGTAGAAATGTTGATAGTGCTGGTGATAAATCCTATTTTTGTTCTTACGATTCAGTCCCATGGTCTTTGTGTGGTGCTTACTTTTCGAAGCCATTCTTTTTCACTATATGCGTTTGCTGTCTCAGAGTTCTGTGACTCTCTAGGATATGATCAATGATCTTTTGTAGATCACATAGTAACACTCTTTACGTTGTTTTTGCTGTTATTTTCTGTAACTGAGCATCGTTGGCTAAAGCATTAGTATAGTTGAGTCTCTTCGTGATAAAAATAAGCTTCCATTTTTCTATTACGTGGCTGGAATTAACTAAATTACAGCTTTCTCAGTGGTTCCTGTGAGAAGTTGCCTTGATCTCGGAGCAGCTGTTCGACACACGTTTAGTGTCGGGAAGTTGCTAATTAAGCATCCTGTGTGGAGTAATGGCTATTACGTCTCCAGAAATTCTTGTTTTAGCTTATCTGCAGTTGTTTAGAAACTACTGATGTCGGTTAATTGCTAGACGTGGTATCCTTTAAGATAGTATCCAAGTGCTGAATGAGTTACAGAATAACATGCGATGCTGTTGTTACGTCGTCAGTGAAAAAAGAGTAGGTAGATTTTGTCGGTAGTACGAAATAGGAATTACATATGTGAAAACATGGCTATGTTATTTACAGTTCTCGTTAAAAGTCAAGAAATCAGTGAGAGTATTTTCTTGTTGGAGGATAAGAGTTTTCTATCATATATGTGTTTGCTGCATCAACACACTTGCCGTTTCTTGTTGCTTTTTATTGTTATCGTTTAAAAAAGTCTTGATATTAATTCTATACTTCATTAGAGACATAACAAGATGGACATCCATGAATGTCGCTGGAATGGAATCGGTGACTCTCGGAACATGAGCTCCACGTGACATCACTAGATTTTCTATTGCTCGTCTCAGCTGTCAGTCAAGTTCTTTTTATCGAGTTTTACTTTTATCTGTAGAAGTAAGGATAATCTGCATAACGCAAGAGAAGAAAATTCTTTGAGACTATACCATTTCGTTGAATACTGAAGTAACTAATGTGCAATATTATTGAGTTCCCGTTTAATTCTGTTGACACAGACAGTAATTGGTGGATATTGATTCATCTAAATGTCTTACGTTTAATGGTTTGCGAATTTTGGTTTCATCCGCTTTTTTTTTTTTTTTTTTTTGAAAAGGCTTATTCCCTTGATTAACTAAACTTTATAATAAAACTGTAACTATCTTGGTAAGTTTAACATCAATTGAAACGTTTTCCTGGTTTACTCGTTTGAAGAAAACGCTGAATGCCAGTACATTTTACAAACCGAACTTGTAACTTGCAGCGGTTCTTCGTTGGATGAAATTCCTTAACCCTTTATAATCTGAAATATTTTATAGAAGTTTTCGCTGTGTTCAACCTTGATAAAGCGCTGGAGTATGTTGTTCTCTTAAACATTTTTGGCGTTTGATATAGCAAAGAGAAGCCCAGGACTAATTTCTTGTGGACGCAATAATAACAGTTGCTACTAAGAACAGCTTTTGCAACAGTTGGATGTTTATTTGTTTGACAGTGATGAAGCAAGCAGTACTTTAGCGAGTACTAATCTCTGTTTTCCACTATGCCGCCAGGCATGAAACATTTAATTTATGCCGTTCTGAATTATCAAGCAAAGATTCATAAATCCTCTGTCGTGGTTATATTAATTTTCAGTACTATAGCCATTAATTACAGTAGAGATGTGGTTGGGTTTGTATCATGAGTGAGTGATGAAAGAAAAAATGAATATTTGTTTTGGATTGTGATAATCACTGTTTTCTCAGCAGAAATGCTCTGTAGTTTGGAGGATAATCGATAAAATTTGAATATCTTTCTACTTAATATTTGGATTGCTAATTTATTACGGCGAGTTACAAGTGCTACCTCGAAACGTAAACAACTTATAGGTTAATGATTCCGTGATGTAGCACAGCGTGAAGCTATTCCCAAGTTTTACTTGTCGGAATTAATATTTGATAAGTTTTGTTGATGCAGCAGTAGCTCATTGAGTGGCTTCTGTTGTAGCTGTAGACATGATTCATTTACTGTTGCAATGGCTTCTTGCGAATATTATGCTATTTTTAATTCGACGAGTGAGCACTACCGTTTGGACCTGGAATCCTGGTTATCAATCTGCCCGGTCTTTGGTGACCATAGCAATCCAAAATCATACAACTATAACACCTGCAGTGGTTTGAATACTGTTATTATTCATTATCTGGTAATTTAATAATAGAGGTAGCATTCTTTAGCGCTGACAGACTTAATTATAATATTAACACAGCTCGGGACAGATATGAAATAAATATGTATTAACGAAATTCTTCCCTTAAGATTTATTTTAAATTGTAAAAACAATAAAATTGAATTTAATGCTTTGAAATGAGGGTTAATAGATCACAATACTTGAATTGTAAACACTGAGACAATGTGTTCATCCTTCGCTGAAGTGTTGTTATGAGCAGGATTTGCTGTTGACAGTGTTTGTTTGTTTAACTTCGTGGTATTATTGCAGTGATCACGGAGATGGCACTCATGCATCAGCCTAAACTTCCCGCCTTCAACTTTTGCTGAGGTCAGTGGCACATGCCCCCTCGTTGTGCTCGCAGTGTTGAATAGAGCGAATTATTACTCAATCGCTAACTATTTTAAGAAACATTCTACTGTTGCAGGCTGGAATCATGCGTATTTTCCAGAAGTAGATAGTGAACTGGTTAGATAAGAAATTGTGGACTGAAGTGACACTGCTGTTTTATGGTCCCCACTATACAGTGCTTCCGTCTGGTGACGGAAAACAACTTTAACGTTTACAACACTTGAATCACCGTATCTCGCAGGCATTGCTTTTTCAGTCTGCCAATGAGTTGACGACACTGCTTCTCGATGCCAAGACACATGTCAGGGTCGATTCATTTCCATCTACTTGTTAAAAATACTATTCCAGCTCTAATGCCTTTGGTGATGTTGGATTTACTGACGTATCTGTTGAGAGATACTACCTTCTTCTTAAATGGGGTTTTTTCACTCTTTTTAAACAAATTTATTACTCGGTTGGTGGTAAATATATGTAGGCAGAAAATTTTAGGTATAGATTGAATGTTTGTATCCACTATAAGAAACAAACATGACATGAAATGACATGACATGACGACAACTGAGAAACAAAGCTTGATTTGCACAAATATGGAAGCCAAAACTGGAAGAATTTACAATTGGAGTGCCTAGAGAAATGAAAATTAAATAATGTATTGTCACACATCGAAAATTTTGATAAAGATTCATTCCATTTATCTCAGGAAATTCCTTTTTGTGTTGTTTTTTCAGTTGTCGCACAACGTGAGACTTTTTTAGTTTCTTGTGGACCACGACTGTGATGCATCTTCTGTGGTGTTTTGCAAGTAATGCAGAATTCCAATGATTTACTTGAGACACTGCTACCGTTGTCTGTATTAAACAATTTAGACGTATAGAATTTATTGATAACGATCGTTCCATCTAGTATATACACAGTTCAAGATACAAATATCTTTCAATACTCGCTTTAGTCTAGATGAAGTATCTGTGATTTATACATTTCTCTATGATTTCATACGCCTATTTCTAGCAAAGAGTCAACATTTTTCAGTGATTGTTGATCTATTCATAACGGACTCTTCATTCTACAGTAATTTATGGGTGATCAATACCGCAACGAAGGCTAAACTACTTATGTAGCTTAGATGGTGGACATTGAGGAACTTTTAGATTCAGTTAGGGATTCGACCCTCAAGAAATTGCAGTGATACAAACTGACATTTCGTGCTTTAATACTAATAAAAAGAAGTACTGCTTGTACCTCAGTGTAAATATCTGAAGAAATATTCGGCTCTGCTGAAATAACGACGTTATTGATGACGTGGTGTTCACATTAAGTATAAAAAGAAGAAAAACAGTTTTATGTGGTATCTGGACCAATAATATTTACAAAGTTCGGATTCGGGAAACCGCATATTGACAGTGTATTACTGTCAACTGGTGTGTATTATGGTGCCACACACGCCATGTTTGTAACGTCATTACGGTCCGCACAGTAAAGCATTCCCAAAGGTATCGTACACTTCAATATTAACAAATACTCTCTGTACAACAGAGTAGAGGTGAAATTTGTAAGGGGAAAGATGTCAATTTTATCATATAATTAAGGGCGTCGACGTTTTGGAATAAAATACCGTCAGTCAGATTCGTGTGTTCGGCTGAGCATAAGTTTAATGTTAGGATGAATGGTTTCACTATTTAAGACAGTAGTGTTGGCAGGAAAGAAGATGAACGCTGACAGGTAGCGGAGCAAGGTCCCGCGGGGAGACAGCCGATCCCAGCCCCAGAACCAGAAATAATTGGATTAAGCCTACCTGTCGCAGCCCCACTCACGCAACTGACTCCGTAGTTACGTCACAAATGATTTTTCTTCCCCACTGATGCCAATGTAGTGCGTTCATTTGAGCAGTGAATTAACATCAGCAAGGTGGAGTTTCTGTGGAAACTTTACGACAGCCAATTATATTACTGTCAATACTCCAGACGGATCGGGAACAATGTCAATGTCGTATTCAAGAAGGTTGTGACTGATATCAGATGGTGACTTCGGAATTACTATAGGCAGCACTCCGTAGAGAGTTATTTATTTGGGCTGTCAATTAACAATATGGTGCCGGCGGATTTAGTAAACTAATGGTTGCGTGAAATCAGTCATTCGCGAATGACAAAATAAACCTCATTAATCTGAACATTAATCTTAATTATAAATTGAATTACATAGACAATACACTTTAATGTATTGCCAAACGTTATTTGCCTCTACGTTGGTTCGAAGCCTAATCAATGATTAAAATATCATTTATTTTCAAAAATATTGTCTCAGTTCGATAAATATTAAAAAAAAACATACTTCGAACAAAGATTTTACGCACAAAAGTAATTAGTGTTAACTGCTTTGCCTAATAGTGACAATATTAAGGTATTTTAATAGGTCTAAACACATTTGCTGCGTTTTTAAGTGTAAATTGTCATGTTGGTAACAACAATTATGCTTCTCATGTACTTACGGGGCAGAACATACCGTAAAAACATGTTTGTTTTTTTAATGAATACTGCAATATTCATTGTATACTGGTAGCCGTGTGATGAAATCTGTGCTTTACAACAAAATTGTGGAAATGTGTTCGCATATTGAATTTATTTCAAAAATACTAATTTAAAAGCATAATGTTGATGACACATGCCAAAACCGTGAAGTGTGGAATTTCTGTTTGTAAGAGGTAAAAAGTTGTATCCCCGTCCGGGCATCCAGATTTGGGTTTTCCATGGTTTCCCAAATCACTCCAGGCAAATGCCGGGATGCTTCCTTCAAAAGGCCATGGCTGAATTCCTTCCAATTCCTTGCCCCCATCCTTTCCCGTCTCTAAAGACCTCGCTGTTAGAGAGACGTTAAGCAGATAAAAAAAAGTAAAAAGTCGTATTGCAGTAGCGAGGGAAGCAATTATTAACTGGGAAAGTAGATAAAGCACTGAGGAAAAGTCTTTGAAATGTTTTTTATGGAATGTGGTGATCAATTTCACGTCGGTTTTGGAAGGAGGAGGAGTCCCATCAGATCTCACCATGCTCACGTAATTATGAGACAGAGACGTGGACACTGAGACGAAAAGATAATGGATAGAAGCGTTTGAGATGTCTGCGTGCAAGGGAATGGATAGGATAAGCTGGCTGGAAAATGTGAGTAATGTTAGTGCTGGAAAGGGTTGGCGAGAGGAGGAAACAACTCCAAATCATAAAAGAAAGAAAGAAGAGTTGAATGGGACACTTGATGAGAAGGGAGTGCAAGTTTAAAGACGCCTGGATGGAAAATAGTTTGTGGAAGGAGAATGGGAGGAAGAAGGAGGTACAAGATCACAGATAACAAAGGAAACGTAAACTATATGGACCTGAAGAGAAGGGCAGAAGACAGGAGAGCCTTCGTGCAGAAACTAATCACTATGATGATGGCCAGTATATTAACTAATCACGGAGAAACCAACTGACTGATTTTAACTATAAGCTGCATATAATGATAGCTTATGCCGTCAGTCAGAATATAGGATATATTTAATTCCAATGCGTTACAAAGCTATCTATGATAAAGAGTCCAAAACAGCAAATATTGATTTTTTTTTGTCTGTCCTCGCATCACACAAAAACTAATGAATGGATTTCAACAAATTCTGCCATAGTGATAGCTTATGTCATTAGTTAACATATATGGAACTGTTTACGTAGTGGAGCTAGCGGATATATGGCGCAGTATTCGGAGTCTTTTGCCTCATCTAAACTTATATTTTATCTGTCTATCTAAAATATGTTCACGCATCACACAGAATATTTTGGATGGGTTTTAGCTTAACTGTTCACAGTGATAGCTTACGTTGTAAGTCAGGATACAGAATACTTTATAACCAGATGCGTTACAAATTTCCTATGATATAGAGTCTAAAACCATAAATTTAGAAAAAGTTCTGACTTTCCGCGTATGACACTGGAACTAGTGAGTGGATTTAAACAAAACCTTTACATAGTAAGAATCACCTGTTAGGATACAGAATACATTCGTTCTGATTAGAATTAACTACCCCATGACACAGAGTGCAGAACCGGAAATTTATTATTTTTTTCTATCTGTGCACGCTTCTCACATAAACTATCGAACGAGTTTAAACGAAATTTAGAATAGTGTTAGCTTATGTTATATGTTAACATATAGAATACTTTCTATCATGATCAATACCGAATTTTGTCCATGATATAACGGACAAAACAGTAAATTTTGAAGTTTAGTGTATCTGTTTAACCCTACATCCTTTTAACATTCTGCGGGTATTGGTTATATGGTTCAGTTGGTTAAAGGGACGTGATTAGGAAGTTAAAGGTCCTAGGTTTGAATACGTGTCTCTGATGCCATTTTAGTGACCATAAAATTAACCTTCACCTCTGGTTAATGTGAAAGTGCTAGGACACTCCTTGGTTTCGATTCCACGTTTAGCTGAAGTCCCCCTATTTGTGATATTTGTCAGCCGTTGATGAGGCCTCTTAGAGTCATGAGTACTGATTACCATGAATCTTAATAAAGATTTGAAACGTAGTCATCACGACTGCTTCAGTGCCGGACTATTTAGTGACCCTTCCCGTGTCAGAAGGAACATATTCTAACGGTGAAAGTGCAATTTGTGGAGCTAAATTCTCTGTGTTAGGTCTCTTTTTGTTTGTAAAATGTGTGACTTATGAAGCGGAAATTCTGCTCGAGCTTTCTCACAATCGAAATGCCTCCCACAGCACAGCACCAATTACTGCCTTTTCTTAGAGGGCAGGTGGAGGTGGAGGATATTGTCCGAAGACAATGCCTCCAAAAGTATATGGATGGTGCAAATCTTCACTGTTGGAGTGGCTTCACGGTGGTGTATATTATTTGATTAAATTTAATGGTCTCTTATGACGATCAATTGTTGTATCATAGCGACCGATATTGTGGACTTCAGGGTTTTTGCTTCTATGTGTACTTTTGTAGAAAACTTCGGCTAGTTGTTTGAACCTGTCGTGAAGATACGGAACTCCAGTGGCTTCATGGAGTGCATAGGTTGGAAAACTGGTTGGAAGATGTAGAGCTCTCTTCAGTGCCCTGTTTTGTATTGTTTGTAATCTGAGTATATGGCTGTCAGCAGCGTATGCCCACACTGGACAGGCGTACTCAATAATTGGTCTTACAAGGGTGGTGTATATCTTAATGCCAGTACTTGGGGCTAGATTATTGTTTTTGTTAAGCAGCGAGTATAGGCTGTGAAGCCTCATGCTTGCTTTCCTGCGGATGTCATTAATATGGGCTTGCCAGGTGAGTCTCCTGTCTAGCAACACTCCTAGATAGCGTGCAGTAGCTGACCAGGGTATGTCGTTACCATGAAGGTGAAGAACGGGGTCCGGTTGACGTTGCCGACGGGGCCCAAGTCTTTTGCTGATGATTATTGCCTGTGTCTTGGCTGGGTTAATATCAATTCTCCATCTCCGGGCCCAGCTCTCCGTTACCTGGAGGACTTCCTGAAGACGGCGAATGGCTAAAATTTTGCTGCGGCTGGCTGCGAGGTAAGCGGTATCGTCTGCGTATGTTGCGACCAAAACACCATTGGATGTGGGGACATCAGCAGTATATAATGAGTATAAAGTCGGGCCCAGAACTGAGCCTTGGGGAACACCGGCTTTCACTATTCTTACACTTGAGAAGGCTCTGTCGACTCGAACACTGAAAGTGCGATCTGTCAGATATGATCTTATTAATTTCACGTATGGTCCCGGGATACCCTGCTCATATAGCTTAAGTAGGAGGCCCGAGTGCCATACGGAATCAAATGCTCGTGAGATGTCAAGCATCACCATGGCACAGTATTGTTTGTGGTTGAATGCTTTTGTGACAGCTTCTGTTACTCTCATCAGCTGCTGAATAGTTGAGTGGTCGCGCCGAAATCCTAGCTGGTGATTTGGTAAGGCATTTGTGTCCTCAATATGAGTGGACAGTCGTTTTAGCAGTAGCCTTTCGAATACCTTGCTGATGGCTGGTAGAAGGCTAATAGGTCTGTAGTTTTGCGGTTGATGTGCGTCCTTCCCACTCTTGTGTATTCCCACAACCACTGCATGTTTCCATCTGTTAGGGAACTGTTGTTCGGCGGAGAATGGTGTTGAAAATTTCTGCGAGGTAGACTGAGGCCTCAGGAGGCAGGTGCTTCAAAGTTCTGTTACAGATCTCGTCACGACCAGGAGCTTTGCGAGGGTGAAGATTCTGCAGGCTGCTGATAACCTCTTCAGGGGTAATATCGTCCATTTGAAATTCATCTTCTGCTTGCAGGTATACCCTCAGCCGACGGTTGACTTCGGCGAGGTGTATGGGGTCTGCGTTTGTTTGCGACGGCCGAAAATTTGTTTCAAAGACATCGGCGAGTGCATTCGCCTTGTCTTCAGGAGTGACAGCTAACCCATGGTTGCCATTGAGAGGAGGAAGGCGCTGTCTTCGTCTGGTAAGCTTTCTTGTTTGTAGCCAGAGTGACCCGTCCTCTGGACTGAGCATGGATACTCTTGCATCCCACTCTCTATTTCGGTGCTGCAGCAGGGAAGCTTTTATTTCCCTCTGTAGTCTGTTGAGCAAGCCTTCTCGTTGCTTGGTTTCTCGTCAGCTTCCATTCTTTTGCAACCCTGTTTTTGTATCGTATTTCAGCCATCAGTTGAGGGGGAAGCTGTGGAGTGGGAGCTGACCGAGGTGTCCTAATGGGTGTTGAAGCGTCAGTGGCCTCTTTGACTGCTGTCTCAAAGATTTCGAGTGCATTGTCGATGTTCGTGATTTCAGGTTGGTTCGAAAGTTTGTTTTGGAGGATTTCTTGGAAAAGCCTCCAATTTGTATTTTTGTAATCCAAAGTAGAGTGCTTCAGGGTCTGCCATGGTCCGATCTCAATTTCCGCTGTAACCGGGCAGTGATCGGAGGATAGCCGGTTTAAGGCTGCAGTGGCGACATAGCCCTGTATGTCCTTACTAATGAAGATGTCTAAAACATCTGGCCGTTGGCCGTTGCTTGGATAATGAGTGGGTACATCTGGTGCCCACACCCCCATATTAAGTCTGTTGGTCAGTCTTCTCAGGGTTACTCCCGCAGCGTTAGAGTATCTGCTGTTCCAGTCGGTGTGTTTGGCATTTATATCTCCACCAATCAGGAGCTTACCACCGATGGAGGCTAAGGCCGTGAAATCATCCTCGTTGAGCTGACGCCGTGGAGGACGGTAGCAGGAGATGATCGTTAATTTTCCGTTGGAGGTCGTCACTTCGACACCGACGGCTTCCATCTGTTGGATTGTGGGTATGACGATCTCGTGATGAGGGATGTTTCGTTTGATGTATAGGGCTACTCCTCCGCAGGCGGTAGGCCTATCCCAGCGATAGCAGTTGTAGTTCGGCACAGATGCTCGCAGACCGGGCTTGAGATAGGTCTCGGAGACAAGGCATACATCCACATCATGGTCTCGTAAAAACTGTCGAAATTCAGGTAATTGACTATAAATGCTGTTGGCATTCCAGGCGCAGAAAGATAAAGAGAGTAGCAGGGGTCTAGCCATGATGGTTGCAGTGGGAGCACTTTGGGGAAGCCAGGGCTTTCGTCACGGCGCTGGTCATCTTCTCCAGCTGTTCTGTAAGGTTGGAGACCATTTTTAGTGCAGACTCTAGCATCCTGGTTAGCCTGTCGATACTCTCCTGTGCTTCGCTGGTTGCGCCCTGATTCTGTCTCTGTTGGAAGGCGCCTTGTAGGTTTGCATGAGAATCCTTTCTCTGCTGTAGCGAGGCATTCTCTGGTGAGCCCATTTCAGGAGAACCACCTGGTAGGGCAGATTGATCCTCATGGGGCCTCTCCTCCACTCCCCTTGGAGGATGATTGTTCCCTGGTTCGCGCAGTGTCCCAGGCTTGAATGCCTCCCCTCCTTAATGCTAAATATGCAATGATCATGTGTTGATTTTTGCCATTCCATTACGGAGTTTGTATGACAATTTACATCCACACAGATAAAGAAATTCTATCGATATCACCATTTCAAGTATTGCTTGTAGAGAAGCTGTGTGAACAATACTGAAGTGTTGCTATGGCTCATAAACAAACTTAAACTTTCCCAATTAGTGGTAGTTTCCACGAGAGATAAAAACAAACGATACGCTCGAACATGATTTAAGGATTGCATGCAATGTATATTTAGAAGAAATGGAGCCAACAAACTATTCAATAGTTCTTTGTTGTTTATCTGTGAGTTAATAGCACAAATCTCAAATGTAGCGGGAACATCTACAAAGACATAAATTGAGTTCCATAATCATTAAAACCTTAGTACGTTAAACATTTTTAAACTATATTTATTTCAGGTTCTAAACCGTTAGTTTAGACGTATTATAATTAAATCAAGGTATGTATAAAACTAGAATTTTGTTATCAAGAAATGGAAGGTTAAGTGCGAAAGAAACACAATACAAAATAGAGAGATGATTATGGACTTAAAGCAGACAAATTTGATATATTCAAAACCACCAAGAAAGTTACTTACAGTGTGGAGTAACTAGAAAACATAGTTAAAAAGCCTGTTTTACAATCAACAGCACAACAGAGAATTTTTAAATCTTTGAATAACAGAGTTTAAGAATACAAAATTTTCATGTTGATATCAGCTTCAGAAATGGGTGTAATACAATATACTTTAATATAAAGGCACATTTTCCAACTTGAAAACTTTCCATGGAATTTATTTTCCAGTAAATTATTTGACTTGTAAAGATGGTGATAATATTTTATGAATTGTTTTGAAATGGAATAAAAAAAAAAATTAAAGCTTGCCTTGAGCCACGGAATTAAAAATATTCCATGTATCTATTGTCGTATCATTCTGATGTCTGCATAATTACTATAATGGACAGTTTAGCCTAGCATTTAAAAATGATACTCCTGTTTTCTTTACCTCAATATGCCATGGTGACATTAACAATTACCCATCATCGCATTTATTGTACAAGGAAGGAAATAATCATTTTAATGACAGTTTATAATGGTTCTGATTGATTTTAGCATGAATGTGAAATATATTATAAACCTCTAGAGCAATGAAAAATTCCAGATCTTTAACGAAAACAGAATCGATAGCCAGGCGGGAGAATTGAGTATTGGCAATTGAGAACATTGGAATTCAAACTGTCTAATAGATATCCATCCATAGTTGGGATTCGTAAACTCTCGCAAAGGAGAAGGGTTGTAGTAAATTGCTCCCATAACAAATCCCCAGGACGTTCCAGAAAGCCCTGTGTCGGCTGTCAAATTCCAAAATCATGAATATTTTTGGAGCCTTGCTCAAAGTATACGCATGGAATAAATCTGATAAAAGAGAAATGTAATTAAAACATTACAATTTGCTTGAGAAAAATAAGCCAAGATGGTATTCAGAGGAGTGGCTAACTGAACGAGTATATAGGCGTTGATACAACCTCCTGGTTTCAAACTTGCTATAAAAAATATGGACGACACTGAACCTTGTAAGAACAGGTTGGTTGGTGCAAGGACTGTATGCACGAGAGGGAAATAAAAGAGAATCCTTGCGACTTCGAAACTAACAACAAACAACTACGATAACTCCATGGAATTCCCTCTTAACAGATTCAATGAAACGATCCAGCACCTTCATTAAACAACTACAGAGGCAAAATGTCTGCAAACTCTCAACATCAATTTGTAGAATCATCTTAGTCTTATTCCTACTATACAGATAATTAAGCTTGAAGTTCTGTGTGCAAATATTGTATTGTTATTCTCATGCTATAAGAAATAATAATAAAGAAGTTGATAAGGAAGAAAAGATTTAGAAAAAAAATTATATGAAGCATAAAAACAACTTCAATTAACATACGCAGTTTTTGACAACACACAGCAATATGCCCTCAGCCCTCATAACAGAAATACTGGCCCTACTAAATTTAGTCACAGCACAAAATTATTTTGAATTCAACAATGAGTACTTTATACAGAAGGAAGGATTACCAATGGGGAGCCCAATATCTGGAATAATGGCCTCCATCTTCATGGATTATATAGAAAATGAAATATTCGAATCCATTGTCTCCAGTAAACAATATAATGTAATCTATTGGCTTAAATATGTAGATGATGTAATTTGCCTCCTAAATGAACCACCAGAACGCATAAAAGAATTTCACACAGACATTAACAACATACATAAAAATATCAGTTTTACTATGGAGACAGAAACAAAGAACCAACTACATTTCCTAGACATTACAGTCAAAAAGATTGATAACAAGCACAGTTTTAGCATATACAGGAAACCCACCAACACTGACATAATCATCCACCAAAGCTCCAATCACCCCTCCAGTCAGAAACAGGCAGCACTCAGATATATGTTACACAGGATGAATCAAATACCACTCACTAAGCACAACTATAACAAGGAACTAAACAGAATAACACACATAGCTGTGAACAACGGATACAATAGTAACACAGTAGAAAAGCTTAACCAAAAAATCAGAAAACAAACAAACAATGATCACCACATAAAACTACAATCCATCACACAAAAAGACAACAAACACTCGTACACTATGACATATCAAAACACAAACACACACAAAATAGCGAACGTCTTTAGAAAAATGGGAATAAAAATAGCATTTAGAACCAAAAACACTATCCAAAAACAGTTTAACAGAGGTACATTTACAAAAAAATACCACCAATCTGGAATATACCAATTAACATGCCAGCAGTGTGACACTGTATACATAGGACAAACAGCTAGAAAATTTGAGACCAGATACAAGGAACACCTGAGAGCCCTCAGATGTACCAACCACTCGACATTCGCGGAACACTTGTTACAACACAATCATTCACACACTAATATACAAACAGATATACAAATACTAAAGATTAATAATCACAACAAAAACATGCTGACAATTCAGGAAAACATTCAAATACAAAAAGCAATCAATAATGGTAAAAAAGTTATGAATGAATACATACACCTAACGAACCAAACCTTGTTCAAAACATTAAAACAGGAATAAATAACACATATCCTATAATCAAACATACCGCCACAAAATACACACAGCTAATGACCTCAGATTGAAAATAACAAATAGTTACACAACACATAATCTTTGGCTCACGACTCGATGTCAACAACAACAAACAACTATATATACAGTTCGTGGCCGGTGAAATTACCTAAAATGCAGCCTACACAAACTTGGGACAGTAGTGATAGTGCGAAAAGAGTAGCTGGTATGGAAACACGAACTTGTTCGTGTTAATGAATATATAAAAACTGTAAGTACCTACTTAATATTTTTAGAAAACTGTACAAAAATCAAACAACAGCATTGTACATATATGTGTATATATGCTTATCTAGGGCACTGATGATGCCTTGAATAAAGGCGAAACGCGTATGCCATCAAAAGCATTTTGTTTAGTTGCAAGTCAGAAACAACCCACAAAACAGTTATCATAGCAACTAAGGAATTGGGCCGAAAAAATCACCAACATGTTATCATACGCAGTAATTAAGTTGATGATAATCGATTTACTTGTGGTTTGGTTTAATAATATCTTTAAACAGGTATACTCTATTTCCGTGCAGATGATGATTACGTGCAATGGAATTACTGTATAAATTGCTATCCCGATCTGGGTTTTCCATGGCTTTCCCGGGTCACTCGAGGAGAAAGCTGGGATGGTGCCTCACAGTAGTCCATGGTCGCCTCCTGCCATATCCCGTACATCCCTTCCAAGCCATTACCCTTTCGGATAGGTGCAATGCATCCTCCGCCACACACTTTTAGTGAATCGCGGAGTGATGATGATAATAATAATAATAAATTATTCCTTACAATATGTTTCACGCAGAAAACAATTTGCTTTTATTTAATACTAGAAATTTCTTTACAATATGGCTTCTAGTAATCATAATTGAAAGTATGTGATATGGACTAAAAACAGAGTACCTTGAATACTTGCTCAATGGTTGCTACTGTATTGTGGACTTCCGAAGATTGCCCTGCCACTTAGCTGTTCTCCGTCTGGCTTTGTAGGGATCACGTCCTCCCCTGACGGACCCAGGTGAACACAACGCACCGTCTCCCCATTCGCTTCGTGACAGCTCAAGCTGTATCAACGGCTCCCACAGGGGAGATCAAGTATTGGGAGGGTCTGTGATGTCTGCAACGACATCTAATCGTTGCAAGTATTGTATGTTTTGTATTAAAATACTTGCCCCAACTGAAATGTTGCTTTAGGTTTAGATAATACAGTTCTGAAAGTGACAATTAACACTAATGGTGACAAGGAGTTGTATGAATGCATTAATTTCTTCCTGTATTAGTTGCTGCATTAAGGAAGTTAATCCAAAATATATCTTTAAATAATTAAACAACTTGAACAATAGTAAACATATGTATAAAAAAATGTTTTAAATGGACACAGATTTTTTATTCAAATAAAATGTAGTCAGGATAAAAAATAAAGAGAGGGACCTCATTTTATTGCATCAGTCTTCCGCCAACTCCTTGACCCATCTCTATCCCATTTCTTCATTTATACTTGTCTGTCATAACTCATATCCTCAATTATCGACTTTACATTATCTTTTGTTTTTCTTCTTACAAATTCTTCTCTATAAACAAATATTCTCGTCAAGCTTGAATCGAATGGTGGAATACAGACTTATATGTTTGCAATATTATTCAGTAAACTTCTTTCTTTACTGCATTTTTGAAACTTATATAATTCGTACTATTACTTCACTTCACAATAAACTTGATTAATAAAAATATATATACATACATTTCTATTTCAAATTCATCTATGCTTCCCAGTGTTCAAGTTACTGTTCTGCAATCATATGGTTTTTTAAAAAAAATCTTCCCACATGCTAAGTCAATTTAATGTTATAGATCCTATCTTCGAAAAAATGTTAACGCAATTCTTAGATGGTTTCCCACAGTCACCTAGATGAATGCTGGGACTATTGCCAATTTTTGCCTCATAATCTACACATATCACAAATAAAAATGCACCAATCACAGAAAACATAAGTGTGGAAATCGCAGACAGATGGCAATACTGACACTTGCGTGCCTAATCTTCCACCAGAGAGGGTTCAAACGAACTTAGCTGGAATCGGAAACGAAATACTGGTTACCTTATATACGCCTTATAACCAGAAATCTTTGCTAAAATGAAAGTATAATTACTATTTTTTTGTTATTTTCTACATCTTCCAAACTTTACTTTGCCGTTTCTGGAAGCTAGACCTGATTCGAATTTTTTTTACCATGGCAAAATTCCATCGTACGTTCTTTTTTATATGATTAGTATTGTTACGGAGTAGATTGTGTAGCACTTAAGTGTTAGGGAACCCTATTATTTAATACAAATTAGTAAATTATAGGGCGGGTTTTTCTTGTTTATATTGCGAAGCACAGACTAATTTTGAATTTTTTTGCACTGGTATACTTCAATGTAATTTTTAAAGTTCTTTTTAATATCCATTTTATGTCGGTTTTATAATTGCTAACTCATAAATGTAATTCAGATTTCAGAAAAAAATTTATATTTTTTTACTAAATGTACTTTTACTTTTCTGGGTCAACTAATATAAACGTTCGACTAGTTAATTCAAAAATAAATTATTTTAGTTATTTTCTTCGTAAATGCTTACGGTTTTTATAAGGAATCAGAATAGATACTAAGTGTTGAGGTGTGACCAATCTAAGACAAACTGAAAATTGAGTGGTGTATTTGATGGTGATCATCATCATCCTCAACAGTTTCCAGCCTCTGGCCGGGTCTGCTTCATGCACAAGCCTGTCTTTTTCCTTCTTTCAACCCACCATCACTCTGTCACCACTTTGTTCCAGTCCTTTCCTCTCTTCCTTACACACTCCTCCACTCCTTTCAGCCATGCATCTCTTGGTCTTCCTCTGGGTCGTTTACCATGCATCTTAATTTCATGGAATTTTCTTGGGATTCTCTGAACCTCCATTCTCTTTGCCTGTCAATACCATCTTAGTCTGGTCCTCTCTACCCTTTCCTGTAGGGGTCTTCTTTTATGGTACATCTAATCACTTTATTCCTTATTCTGTCCCTTTTAGTAACTCCCATTCTACCTCCTAAAAACTTCATTTCGCTTGCTTGTACTCTGCTGATGTCCCGCTTTTTCATTGTCCATGTTTCAGAAGCATAAAACAATATAGGAACGTAGTATGTATCATAGATTACTGCCTTGCTTCTCTGTGGCACATCTTTATTCCATATCAGGCTCCTAATGCTCCTTAGAAACGCTTCTGCTTGTCTTCCTCTTTGACTTATGTCGCCATTATTTCCTCCACATTCCTTTAATACAGTCCCCAAGTACTTGAACCTGTTTACCTTCTTTAGTTGTTCCCCTGCCATCACAATTCCCTGGGTTACCCTATTCTTCTTTCTAGTTGTTACCAGGTACTCACATTTTTTCCTCTTCCATCCTCACTGCCACCTTCTGTATTAAATCATCCATGATTACAATCATGTTTAATGGTGATAGGGCACTTCCTTGGTTTAGTTCATTCCTTTGTTCCAGACAATCTGTTCTTCCTTCCCCTATATTCACATAGCACACACTTCCTTGGTACAGTTCCGTCACTCTCCTGATGGTTTCTTTGGGAATTCCTCTCTTCTCCAAGGCCTTCCATACCTTACACATTCAAGAGGGTGTACGCATATATACCAATAAGTTCAAGCGAAATATACGTCGTTTGTCTACCAGAGTATCCTACGATTCAGTTCTGTGACGCTTTCATAAGGACTGCAGCAAACAGTCACAAATCGAGCTACTCTTCTCTGTATTTTCTCGTACAGGGTCAATCAGCCCCCAACGAAAAGGGTCCCAAACAGCACAGTAGTAGTCCAAATGTGGACGCACGACAGTTTTTTGTGCATTACAATTTTTCAAGATTTCAATGAATCGTAGCCTAGAATTAACTATGCCTACGTTCGAATTAATGCGGAAATCCCATTTCAAGTTGTATTTTACTGTTACGCCCAAATACTTAACGGAATCGGCCATATCAATAACTTTATTGTTTACTTTGTATCTCTGAACAAAAGGATTCTTTTTGTTAGCTATGGGCGTTGCCTTGCATTTTTTTACAATATGGTGGAAGTTGCCATCCATATCGCGTTGAATTTCTAAGCAATCGGCCGAATTCCTTACTTCCCTATAGATGACCGCATCGTCAGCAAACAATCTTAAACTTCTCTTCATGTTGTTTACAAGATAGTTTATCACAATTAAGGAGAGAAGTGGTCCTATTACACTTCCTTGAAAGACATCCGACGTAACATCTACTTTAGAAAAGGCTTATCTATCAACGACGACATACTGCGACCGACCAGTTAGAGAATCCTATATCCATTAACAAAGTTGATCCGACATATCATACGTTCGAATGTTGATTAAAAGTTTGTGGTGAGGCACAGAGTCAAAGGCTTTCTGAAACTCTAGAAAAAAGTGCAACAATTTGTAAAAACTGTATCAGTAACTTTTATTACGTCATGTGTAAATAGGGCCAGCTGTTTTCCATATGATTTTATCTTCCAAAATCCGTGTTCAAACATATAATATTCTCCACAACTCTACTACAAACAGATATGGGGACGGTAGTTACTAGGATCTCTTCGATCTTCTTTCTTGAAAATCAGAATTACCTGCGCGATTTTGTAATCGGAAGATCGTATTTTTTTTTTCCTAAGGATTTACAGTTTATATCAAACGGAAATAGTCCGATTTCCACCGCGTATCCTGAAAATACCCTTACTGGAATTTCATGCGGACCCTGTGCTTTCCCCCACTTCAGGGGCTCTAATTGCTTTATAATACCTGCAGTACCATGGATATGGGTATGTTATCCTCATTTCCATCAGTTATTTTTTTTATTCTCTTTCCGAAAGGGTAATAGCTTGGAACGGATTCACGGGATATGGCAGGAGACGCCCATGGGATATCGTGAGGAACCATTCCGATATTCGCCTTGAGTGAACGGGGAAAACCATGTAAAACCCAGATCAGGATGGCCGGAGTGATTTATCGAGAGCTACTGCTGTCGGATTTTAAGTTTACACGCCCGTTAAATCCTTACTATCCCATTCCCTAATCGCTCGTCGAAAAAATGAGTACAGAAATGAATTGTTTCTGGACCTGGTTTCTCTTATCTTATTTTCGCGTTAAGTACGTTAGCTTTATCGCGACTTTCTTTGACCTGAGATCCATCGTTAACTAGTATTGGCGTATTGCTTTCACTACAACTGACTTTTCGTACGAACGACCAAAATTTCTTTTGGTTTTCTGTTAAGCTCTTAGAAGGAGCATATATAAAATCTGTAAGTACCTACTTAATATTTTCAGAAAACTGTACAAAATCAAACAACATCATTGTATATATGTGTGTATATATGTTTATCTAGGGCACGAAGATCCCTTGAATAAAGGCGAAACGCGTATGCCATCAAAAGCATTTGTTTAGTTGCAAGTAAGAAACAACCCACAAAACAGTTATCATAGCAACTAAGGACTTGGGCCTAAAAAATCACCACCATGTTAAATCAGCTCTGTCACGCATTTCCAACAGGCCTATATAACAAATACAAGAGGACGCACCTTAAACTACACCGGACGATCCAGCACATTCGTTTCAACAATTTGTGTAAACAAAATTGTATAAAACCAAAATATGTAAACGTTAAGGATCGTAACAATTCCAAACCAGCGCATAATGCAAAACAAACAGCAGAAACCAATTGGTTAAACAACGAAATTAGAGCTCACTATTCAAACAAAGAAAAACTCAATAAAACACTGTATCTGATGCATTTAGAATTATCAAATACAATAAACAATCCACAAATTCTGCAAAATACCATTGACCTTGTAGAAAAGAACACAGCACATCACATTGAAGTACTAAAGAGCACACATAAGAGAAAATTGAGCATACTAATGAACACACAACATATTACAAGTACACATAACAAACAATTTAGCAACCACACACCAATACAGACATTCCACCCACGTGTAGTCAATTTAACAACCACAAATCTAACAGAAAAAGAACAAAAATTACTAGAAAAAGGTCTCAAACACAATCTATATAAATCAGACAAGAACAAAGTCATGGAAGACACCATAACTGAAGCAGAATACATACTGACACAAGAAGAAAAACATAGTAACAGCAGATAAACACTACTCTTGCTAGAGAGCTTATAGCAAAGGAAATAAACAGCATCAATTCAACTCACAACCACAGAAATGTAGAACACACAAACAAAACTTTACAACAACTAAAGAGAAAACTCACAAAACAGGATATTGTGGTAACCAAAGCAGATAAAGGTAATACTGTTCTACTAATACAAAACAATGACTACATCACAAAAACTAATCAGTTCATAGAAAACAATAACATATCCTAGCTGAAGTCAGATCCCACTAATCGATTCCAAACAGATGTTAAAAAATGCTTAAAAACCACTACATTATTATTCACAGATTGGCAAAAACAACATATGACTCAGAAAAATCCCACTGCACCAAAAATCAGAAGCCAAATCAAGATACACAAAGAGGACATTCTAGTAAGACCTGTAGTAAATTTCAGGAATGCTCCAACTTACAAAGTACTCGTAGCTCAATAATTACATACATACCTCACAAAACATTACAAATACCACAAAGACAGAAATATAAAAAACACCCAACACCTGGCAGCAAAATTAGAACACACCTTCATCCCAGATACAGCAACTATTATATCATTTGATGTAGTAAGCACGTTTTCAAAAATCCCTGTAACCCAAACAATAGACCATATACACAGAAACTTGACAACACACAGCAATATGCCCTCAGCCCTCATAACAGAAATACTTGCCCTACTAAATTTAGTCACAGCACAAAATTATTTTGAATTCAACAATTACTACTTTATATAGAAAGAAGGATTACCAATGGGGAGCCCAATATCTGGAATAATGGCCTCCATCTTCATGGATTATATAGAAAATAAAATATTCGAATCCATTGTCCCCAGTAAATAATATAATGCAATCTATTGGCTTAAATATGTAGATGATGTAATTTGCCTCCTAAATGAACCACCAGAACGCATAAAAGAGTTTCACACAGATATTAACAACATACACAAAAATATCAGTTTTACTATGGAAACAGAAATAAACAAGCAACTACATTTCCTAGACATTACAGTCAAAAAGATTGATAACAAGCACAGTTTTAGCATATATAGGAAACCCACCAACACTGACATAATCATCCACCAAAGCTCCAATCACCCCTCCTGTCAGAAACAGGAAGCACTCAGATATATGTTACACACGATGAACCAAATACCACTCACTAATCACAACTATAACAAGGAACTAAAGAGCATAACACACATAGCTGTGAACAATGGATACAACAGTAACACAGTAAAAAAGCTAAACCAAAAAATCAGAAAACAAACAACAACATAAATCAAACACCCAATGACCACCTCATAAAACTACAAACCATCACACAAAAAGACAACAAACATTGGTTCACAATGACATATCAAAACACAAACACACACAAGATAGCGAACGTCTTTAGAAAATCGGGAATAAAAATAGCATTTAGAATCAAAAACACTATCCAAAAACAGCTTAACAGAAGTATATTTACAAAAAAATACCACCAATCTGGAATATACCAGTTAACATGCCAGCAGTGTGACACTGTATACATAGAGCAAACAGCCAGGAAATTTGAAACCAGATACAAGGAACACCTGAGAGCTCTCAGATGTACCAACCACTCAAAATTCGCCTAACACTTGTTGCAACACAATCATTCACACACAAATATACAAACAGATATGCAAATACTAAAGATTAATAATCACAACAAAAACATGCTGACAATTCAGGAAAACATTCACATACAAAAAGCAATCAATAATGGTAAAAAAGTTATGAACGAATAATATACACCTAACAAACAAAACCTTGTTCAAAAAACCAAAACAGAAATAAATAGCACACATCCTATAGTCAGACATACCGCCACAGAACAGACACAGCTAATGACCGCAGATTCAAAATAACAAAATAACAAATAGTTCGACAACATAATCTTTGCCTCACGACTTTTGGATGTCAAAAACAACAACAACAAAGTTTATATACAGTTCGTGGCCGGGGAAACTACCTATAATGCAGCATACACAAACTTTGGACAGTAGTGATAGTGCAAATAGTGTAGCTGGTATGGAAACACGAACTTGCGCGTGTTAATGCATCTATAAAAACTGTAAGTACCAACTTAATATTTTCAGAAAACTGTACAAAATCAAACAACATCATTGTATATATGTGTGTATATATGTTTATCTGGGTCACTGAAGAAGACTTGAATAAAGGCGAAACGCGTATGCCATCAAAAGCATTTGTTTAGTTGCAAGTCAGAAACAACCCACAAAACAGTTCTTAGAAAGAGAGTTGCAACAGAAATTAATAAAGGGCTCATACATTGCATTTTTTACACATTCTCTTAAATCATCTACGATTTCTAAGTCACGATGACGCACCGTCATTCTTGAAAGAGGGTGTATCCTCCTTTGCTGCTTGAGTAATCTTTTGACTACACGCGAATACCACAGCAGACCATTCTCCTCCTTCACTATCCGTTTCGGTATACGTATCTTCCCTGATGATACGTACAAATTGATGCCACATCTCTTTCACGATGCCTCTTTTTAACATAAAGGTATGGTAATTATTCCTTAGGTAAGTTCTAAAACACTCCTTTGAGGCCTTATCGAATCTGTACACAATCCGTTTTTTTCCCCCTTTTTCGCTCAGTTATTTATCTGATGATGGCAATTGCCGCTTGGTGATCGCTTATTCCTTTAGCCGTTGTAATGTCACAGAACAATTCTGGTCTATGGGTAACCACAAGATTTAAAATATTTTCGCAGCCGTTATAACACCGCGTTGGTTCATTAACCAGCTGCTCAAAATGCTGATCTGAGAAGAGATCCAGAATGACTTCAAAAGCTGCCTTATCCCTGTCACCGGTAACGTGGACCTAATTACTCCATTTGATTTAAGGGAGATTGAAATCAGCTCCTAGTATTGTAGCATGATTCTAAAAACGACGAGTGATATTATTTGTATTGTTTCTTAACTTCTCGGCGACAGTTATGTCGGCATCAGGTGGACGGTAGAAGGCGCCAATGAAAAATTTCGTCCTTTCTGCGTTGAGTTTAATCTATATGAATATGCAGACCGTATCAACGTTAATCTCATTACATGGTATGAACTTTCTGACAGAAATAAATATACCACCTCCATAAGAATGTAATCGAATTTACGAAAAAGGTTCATAATAGTCTTAAAAATTTTCTGCGGAACTTGTATCCGGTGTTAACCAACTTTCTGTACCATTTATGATATCCGCTTCTGTGCTACTAATATCGCTTTCAAGTTCAGGTTGTTTGTTATAAACGCTTCTACTGTTAAATACTATAGCTTTTAACTGTCCAGATTCTCTTAAGCTCCTCCGACCATTCGGTGTTACATTTGACTGGGTTGTCGATAACTGTATTTCGTGTTCCTGGTCTTTCTCCAGCCAGTGCACTCCACACAGCCCCTGCCACCCATGTACGTTTGTAGTGCACACCTGAGCTACTCAGGGGAACCCTACATGACTCATACCTGTGGCGAAGATCAAGAAATCTGCACCCAAGATCATCACAGATACGTCGTAGTCTCTGGTTGAGCCTCTCAATGCGGCTCTGAAACATAGGTCCTCAGTCTGAAGCATTCCGCATTTCAGATGCTTCATTTTGCAAGCAAATATTCCTGCAAAGATGTTTCGTGCCGGACAGCACTGGGCCGTAACGGTACCTCAGGTAGCGCGGCTTGGAATGTGTTCACTGGACGGGGTTTAAAGAGACAGGTGTCGCGTCTGAAATTTTGGTAATATTTTCAAGTACCCGCTACCGCAAATCTTTGTTTGAAACTGTCGAGACCCCAAAACTGTGTTACAAAGCCCAGTAACGGCCTTCATCGAGATAAAGAGATTCTCACTCTCTGAACTGAGCTAAATTATCATTGTAAATGGTCTGCTATCCTTCTGCTTCGTATCCAACTTGTATTTAATTTCATTTTTTGTTGTTTTGCATTGGTTCCAATGTCATTATCATAACAATTTTGTGCATAAAGTAATTTTTCTTTGCACGTAATAAAATATGATGTAATTGATGGTAGATTGCCGTTTTCATCAATTGAAATCTCCCATTTCCAATACTTAATGGATGTAATTAGCTACTTGCATTGTTATTATTAAAATAATTATTGCAGGGAAAACATTTATTAATTTCACGTGGAAGTATTTCCTGGCGCCCAGCTCTTATCATGAATGCAAGGTTATAGCGGACATTTACAGCTCTCACAAATAAATGGTGCAAGGTGTAGTGTGAAAATATGTGTCAATGGTACATTACAAGTCAACTCTGTCTATAGTGCTACAGATGGTTAGACCTGCCGATATCTTGCGGCCACTGGCTACAGAGTTCACCCTTTAAGTCATCCGCCGGAAGGAAGAGAGGATAACCTCCAACCAAGGCGGTAACCTTCATTGTTGCCAACTTGTGCCACAATTTGCATTGGCTGAACCCTGTCCGTTCTGTGGTATCCGGGATGGCTTGTTCCACATCTTGCATCAGGCTACCTGGAATACGCATCAAATGCACATTGGATTTCTTCCCCGAACTACCCGCCGTTTCCCTAAGGGGCTCAATAAACCGCCTAACAAATAGAGCTCCTGAGTATCAGAATCACCTTCTGCGATTGCTATGGGGGAGGGGGGCAACGCACGGAATGATGATTGTTGAACTGAGTAGGCCTCCGATAATACGTGAAACCGGTTGGATAGTTGACATACTCAGGTACTTGGCCCGTAAGCCTGTTCGACTGCCCCCGCATGCGGCTTCGAATTCGGGTAACCAGACACCAGTCACCGACGGGTGACCGCAGCAAAGCCACCATCCCTTCAGCCTGGGTTGCAGGTGCAATGGTTGACATGAGAGAATCTGTGACCGGCATGGCAACATCAGGGTCCAACGCAACACATCTGCTACAATCTTTCACGGCAGCTACCAGCTGTATAACTTTCACTAACATAGCTGCAAGTTGTGAGTGCAGATCAGCCACGTCATTGGCGTATTCTGTACACAGCAATCGCAGTCGCTAGAAAAACCATCTATTTTTAATTGAAAAATAAAGAAAAATAGTAGGAACTCGAATAGAAAAATAAATGAAATACTTCTACGCAATACACCAATACACTTATCTCAGACGTTAAACACAAATGACACTATAATGCAAAACTTAGCTACTGCTCTTAACTGTTAAACGACTGCTCAAGATGAGCACTGGCTACAAACAATAATTAATCAGAAATAAAACTAAACGATTCTACAACACTAAATATAATGCGCAACTACGCAAGCTACAGCTCCCGGTTGCTACTCAACTGCTGCATTAAACCTAAGAGTCCAGTTATAAATAAGTACTGCATAAACCAAAGCTGCGGTACAAAAGTAAAAATATAGCAAAATTCAGATATCAATCTACGGTGTCCCCATCTGAAAAATTTTGTCATAGTCAGTCATTATTATATCATTTTGCAAATAATAAGGAAACAGTACATTGAAAAGATTTCAATATTTAATTTCTCAATTACAGCTGTCAAAGACTATCTTAGGAAGCCTTGATACTGTCCTTTTTCTTAACTGCAATTGTAAATTTCCTGAAAAGACTATAACATATTTCTCCGTGCAGTAATTACAGCATACTGCACTAATAAATGGTATCTCTAATCTTGATGTCAAGTTATTTTGTAACGTCTCAAAAAATAATGGAATGCTCATAAAACAATCTTTGAGTAAAAAAATAGAAATGAAGACAATTTCTGAAGAATTTTTTTTTTAAAGCGTTGTCATTATGAGAAGCAATAAACTGAAGAAGGGTATTTTTTTTTCTTAGAAAAAAAGGCCCCTATAGACAAAATTGAGAAAGTACTAAGAAATTTAATCGGGCCAAAAAGCATCTAAATATATGAGAGAATGGATTGGTGAATAGAGACATTTTGCTACAGTTGTAAGGAAAGTAGGAATTGAAAATAGTATCCAGATCCATGAGGCTTCTTTAGACTATTTCCTCAAATTGATTTCTTGTGATGCACATGTCAGCAGCAACAGAAAAATAGAATCTCATAAAACAATTAAAAACTGAAAATTCTTACAGTTATGACATTATTTCAAATAAATGACTGAAAAGATGTTCAAATAGTACAACCCACATAATTGCCCACATTTATAAAGAATTCTTAACAAAATTGTACTTTCAAATAGACTAACATTTGCAGTTGCAAAAATAATAACTTAAAATGGGGAAGTGTCATGTATAGATAACAATAGCCCCATTTCTGTACTTCCAGGAATCTCAAAGATTTTTTTTGGAAAAGTCGCGTAAAATCAACATCTACATCCATACTCTGCAATTCACAAACATTGTGAGTGGCAGAGCATGCAATACACCAATCTTAATTCCGCACATTCCAATCCCGAATAGCGCGAGGAAAGAAAGAATACATAAAAGCATCAGTACGCGTCTTATTTCTCGAATCATATCCCTCCGGTCATTGGGATCCAAATAGGTTGGAGGAAGAAGTATCTCACTGCAATCATAGGTCATAGAATTTCGCATATTCTCCAATACATTCATAAGCAAATGACGTCGTCTGTCATCCAAACGATCCCAGCACAATCTGTGTATCGATTCTGTGACGCTTTCATAAGGGCTGTGGCAAACAGTCACGAGTTGAGCGGCTCTCCTCTGTAGCCTCTCCACTGACTCAATCAGGCCCTTGCAATACGGATCCCAAACTCCACAACAGTAATCTAGATGCGGACGCACTAGTGTTTTGTACGCTATTTCCTTTGTATGAGCATTAGAATTCCTCAGAATACGACCTATGAATCATAATTTAGAATTAGCTTTGCCTACGACGGAAGTTATGTGCAAGTCCCATTTCATGTTGCTTTGTAATGTTACGCCTAGATACTTCAGGGAATCAACCGTGTCAACAACTGAATTGTAGTAAAACATTTTACCATCTATAATATTCTCACTACTTCACAATTTGGATTACAGAATGAGTTAGACAAAGTTTAATAAATCTTGCTGTTCTGTCTGGTCTTGGAAGCCATAATAATCATTTGGTTGCTTGAAATAACAAGAATCTCTTTCCTTTCATGTTTATTTTCCCGAGCGCTCTATAATAACACAACAAGGCATCATCTTGATTCGAAGATACTAAGTGCAAACGGATTCAAATGTTCCTACGATTAAACTCATACACTTCCGAAAACTACTACTGACTATTTAACCTTCAACTAACTAACTCATCTCTGGTGTTCGTTTATACAGACGCTTTAGAAACATCCAGAATAATTTCAAAGAGTTACGACAAACGTTTTTCGAATTCTAACAATACTTTAACAATTAAATCTATACAAAAATAATTACAGATTGTACAAAATCACTCATAAGCATTAGAAAACCACTTGAAATTAAAGTTAATCCTTTTTACATTCACTTACACAAAAAAATTATCAACATAAATCAGTCCAAACAGTCGCAAATTGTCCTCCAAACATCGTAGCTGTATCAGTACTTACAATTACAAACTAATAATTAATGTTATATACATAATTCTGCACTTGATCGTATTACATCTCATTTACACAGTTTTTGTCCATAAAACAAGGTTCATTTGTATGACGCATATACACAAATCCACAATTAATAAACTCCCATCTTATAAAGGATTTTTTTTTTTTTTTGCTATCGCAGCCGTCATGATAATATATAAAATTTTTTGCGTTTAAATACTCCTTCTTCTTCGTCTACCCAACGTTTCGACCAACGCCGATGATTTAATATTAAATCATAAACAGCTTCTCTGGATTTACTATAATATCATAAACAGCATCTCTGGATAATCGATATAGTGAGACAATCGACAGAACAAATACGTAAACAACTAACCACGCCAGTCTCCAGCAGCTACAAGTCGGTAGCAGATTCGGAAGACGGTCCGTGAAGAAGACCTAAGTCATGGTCGAATCGTTGGGTAGACGAAGAAGAAGGAGTATTTCAACGTAGCGTTAATCCCGTAAGCCATTTTATATATGATTAACTCCCATCTTGTTATACTTAATTCCTAATATAAAACTTCATTAAAAGGTTGAGTCTGAGGGCAGTTATAAAAAGGATAATTATTATTTTCTGTATAAAAATTTGAGTAATTGAATAACAATTCTTTTGTAATGTTAAAAATCCATTTTACTGTGATTACCATGAATTAATATTGAAAAAAAATATATATTGCAATAGTATACTTGGAACCGTAGGTAAATTGTTTAATTCACCACTAAACCGAATCCAAAGAAGCTTCCTTTTTTCTAAAATTAGTGAAGATGTTTCATCATACTTGGAGAAATTACTATATGAAAATCCACATGGCTCTGACCTAAGACTCTTTCTGTATTTACTATACATCAGTGATCTTACCGGAAATTTATTCGACAAGTTATTTTATTTTTAATACGATGCTAACCTAACTGAAAAAAACACCAAATTGTAAGCTAGGATAAAATACAAATGACGTACTCAGTGAAGTAGCAAACAGGTTCCATGCAAACTCATTCAAATTAAATTTTGATATAACACATTACTTTAGGTTTAAAACAATAATTATGCTCTGCAAGAGTTACATATCCATTATGAAAATAAAAGTCTTGCAAACAAGAAGTATAAAAATCATTGGAATTCAGATAGATGGGAAACTTAATTGCCAATAACATATCACATTACTACTGATAAAGTTAGGCAGTGTCATCTTTTTGATAACAACTCTATTTCTAACAACACACCTGGAATTGAAGAATTTAATATACTCCTCTGATTTTGATAAAGTCATGTCGTATGAAGTAATTTTGCGGAAAAACTGATCTCTATTTTTTTTTTTTCACAGCAAAAAAAAAAAAAAATTTAAAAGTGATTGTCATAGTAAAAAAAATTGATAATTATTCTGGGTCACATCTGTTTTTTAAACATCATAAAATTATAAAATGGTTTGTGGGTGATATGGAGTTACTTAAAGAAAAACGATGATTATATGCCTCCACAGAAGAATTTGCACAAACGAATTTACTGTATTTGACATGACTTATACAGAATTCAGTTGTAAATGTTAATATTTGAAATGTTTAGTTTGTAACACATAGTATTTTTCATCTACATGTATGTATAATATGTGCCAGCAGTTGCCCACAACTTCATTAGTTGAGCTAAAAAAAATGGTATCCGCATTTAGAAAATTTATAAACATATCGACTTCAAAACGAGACTTATTTATCAGTGGATACTAATTTGTGGAAACTTTTATTTTAATTCCTCAACTTCTCGCCGACACTTGAAAATGAAGTATTCCCTGATTTACCCGTGCAGCCACCGGCCGCACATTAATCAAAATACGACCAGCAGCTTTCTCGATTTTCGCATTCAAAGAAAAATTGTTCTCAATCTCTTATTTTTCGTTCTCAAGTCCAAATTAAATACATCCAACTTTACCTGAGGGAGCACGAGACGCACACTAATGAACCCACAACAAAATGCATGAATGGCATCCAGCTAAAAATTATACTAAATTAATCACTTTTCAGTGTGACATCAAAATAAAACATTCCCTAATTAACCTGTGGGATCACAGGCTATAACGCTGAACAGCAGCTTTCGACTGACTCGTGTTCAACGAAAAATTTTCCTTAATATTTAAATTTTTCAAACCCCCTTTTACTCGCGGGACCATGTCCTGTATATTATTCGAAACCCCATCATATTCGGACCAGTAGTTTTTGGGCGAATCGCGTTCAACGGAAAATTAACACTGTATTTTTGAATTCCTCAGCTTTTTGACATCATATAAGATTGTAACATGCGCGAGACCATGTTCCGTATATTATTCGAAACCCCATCAAATTCGGACCAGTAGTTTTTGAACCAATCACATTCAACGGAAAAGAAACACTGTGTTTTTGAATTCCTCAGCTTATCAATATCATATCAGAATGAAACATGCCCTACTTTACTCGCGAGACCACGTTCTGTATATTATTCGAATCCCCATCAAATTCGGACCAGTAGTTTTTGAGCGAATCACGTTCAACAAAAATGAAATACTTTATTTTTGAATTCCTCAGCTTTTCGACATCATATAAGAATGAAACATGCCCTATTTTACTCGCGACACCATGTTCTGTACATTAAACGATACCCTATTAAAATCCGAACAGTAGATTTACGTGAATTCAATTAATCCATAACAGACAGACAGAGAGAAACAAATTTTAAAATGTCAATTTGTTTGATATACCAGATATTTGGCGTTGAAATAGTTAACACATTGAACGTTACCGGCAATATGAACAGTCCTGTCAGCAACTAACTCTGAATGCAAACCCGCGCAACCCGGACGTCTCTATACGTCCGCCGTCACGCTATTGACCAGCTTACATGAGGCGCAAGAAGATTTTAATTTTCTGCTCTTTCATTTGTTTATTTCACTTTTAATAGAAAAAAATACAATTAGACTAATGAAGTATAATAAATATGAGTTTAGGGGGAAAAAAATCGGTAATATCGTATCTATAGTAAATTTGTTTTTGAAAATTGCTGTAAAAAAACCATTTTTTCAACAAATTGCGAACTAAACCTTCAAATAAATTTGGTTTAAAGAAGAATGAAAGTTGTACGTAATTTATTCGAGGTAAGAGCTGACAAATATTTCAACTAAATTTATAAAGAAGTAGGGCTATATTTAACTAAAAATAACAAACAACCCGTTGTCAGCAAATATATTTTAAACATTTATTATTATAAAATGGTAAGTTAATCTAGAATGGAACTGCGAAACATAATAATTTAAGTTTTAGATTTGAGGGGGAAAATATATTATTCCGAATTTTACAGGAAATACCAAATTACATATTGCAAAGTATATAATTTAAATAAAATTTACCTTAAAATTCTTCTAATTATCAAGTAGATGGGAGAAATTAATCAATAGAATAATATTTTGCCCATGAAAAAAACACCAAGTTTGAAAAAGTAATTAAAAAACACCAGTTGTCCTATTTGAAAACGGTGTACACTCGGTGAGAGGTAAGACTTTAATGAATGTCTGAGAGAAAGGGCGAACTTGTAGGCCAGGTACTGAAATCACCAACCTTCTATACAATCCCATAGGGAAAGGACGTCTCAAGCCGTCCACCGCCACTGGTATGCTCCCTAGCGGACGGCCGAAGACGTCCTCAGCACTGAACTTGTTAATAGATTTATTTTAAAGCACCTACAGCATTTTAAGAAAAAGAAATCTGTCTAGGTACAGTAACAATTCAGCCTGCCCATTATTATAACGACTTATGTTATGAAAGATACGGATAAATTATTGCAAATATACCTTCAAATAATCATTCGTAATGATACTTTTATAATTTCGGAAGCAAAAAACATTAACAATAATTTGGAGATTTACCAATTGTCACGGAACTGTTTTTTAATTGTATGTTTAAGGCGATTTTGTATATCATTATGTTCATTCACAGAAATTGTAGTGTCATCAAAAGATTATTCAGCTGCATTTGTGGTAGGAAATTTGTTTACTGTTCTGCTGTAATGTGTCATTCGAATACGTCCCATGTGTGCCAATTATCATTTAAAACATTACAGTGGATTTAATACTCCAGCCGCTTGACTAATTTTTATTCCAGGCACGGACAAATCACTGGTTATAGCGCAAGGAAGTCCATTAACAGGAAACAACGACCATCTCACTTTTTCAGTCGTGTTTCAGAATAACTTCTTTCTACGTTCTTGCTGTTGGCGTTTCGTTATTTAATATAGCAGAAATGTAATAAAAAAATAACTTAAATCAGTATCATATTACAACGATCTGCTTAACGGGTCATTTCAATAACTCTGATAGGCTCTTCATCTTAGATGAACATACGTCATAAAACAGTTGACATATGAAACATAGATCGTTGAATGAAAAACAGAACCGCTGTTTCTTTGCTTAAAGTTAGATTATAATGATACGATTTCCACAAAATTTTGTTTGTTGCCTGTCAACATTTCTTCCTGTTTGTGAGTCTCTGTTTTCTTTTATAATATTTACTGGTTTAGTCACATAACTTGAAAAAGTTGCGCTTCCGGTTCCACTATGCGAATTCGCATTATCATGAAGATTTACAGTAAAGTGAGCATGATGTTTAACTAACACAATAATAAATAACACACCGAGCGTGGTGGTGTAACGGATAGCGTTCTGGCCTCGCATTCGGGAGGACGGCGGTTCGAATCCCCGTCCGGGCATCCAGATTTGGGTTTTCCATGGTTTCCCCAAATCACTCCAGGCGAATGCCGGGATGCTTCCTTCAAAAGGCCATGGCCGAATTCCTTCCCGTTCCTTGCCCCCATCCTTTCCCGTCTCTAAAGACCACGTTGTTAAAAAGGGACGTTAAACTGTTACAAAAAAAAAAATAACATACGGACTGAGCTTCATTGGAGGTATATGTGCTTCTACTAATTGCAGTTATGGTTTACACACATATTCACTAACACACAAACAAGGAAATAGTTGATTATAAAAATAGTTACACTTTTGTTTTTCATTAAAAGATATGGTAAAGATTCCACTGTCATAATCACTATGGAATGTACATAGTGCCTAACCGTTAGCTAACGACAGGGCGTTTAGGAGTGTGACCATGGTTTTTCTGAGATTTCTGAACAGTGTAATAGTATTCAGACAAATACAAATAAGAGTATGGAGGAAGTCAAACAAATTTTGTAAGGAAGACGTCCTGAGATTTCCTGAGATTTCGCTGATGACATTTTTACCAGACATAAACTAAGGAAAAATACGACTGTACTTACCGTGAATACCACTCTAATCTCCCTTATTACACAACCTGAAATTGTTGGCGTATTATCAAAATATATTTGTGCTGCAAAACAGTTTTTGAAGTTTTCGTTACATGTCACAAGCTTGTTTTTCCTTGACAAACACCAAAAACCCAGTTCGGAGTTAGACACCGAGGAGACGACTTCCTCATAGAGCTCGTGAACGTGTTTTTGTCGATTTAGTTCCTGTTGTATCGTGCTCTACGCGTCCGGAAGGTCGTGAGGATTACTTTTCGTAAAATTTCAGTTTATTATCTTTAGTCATACAATTAGAATTAATTAGTGAAACTAGTGGTACAAGCAAACTATGGCCGACCCGCCGGATACGGGTCAGACGATTAAGATGGCTCTAGAAACGTTCTACACCAGCAGTCAAATTCCAGCCTCACCATCAGGGAACTACATCACGAGGAAAGATTACACCCTCAGGCAGTATCCCCAGCAAGTGAGCAGATAATCATCTATTACGAAGCAGAAGAGGAGCAATTAAGATATCAATACTCCCAATATCGTCAACAGCAACCAGAACAACAACAACAGCAACTGCAACAGCATACCTTACAGCAACAATATCAGATAATAGAACAACATCAACAGCATCATCAGCAGCAACATCATCAACAGCAACAGCCCCTGGAGATGGAAACTGGACCAGGAGATGACCCGTCAAAGGAACGGCACGCCTCCCCAGAAGTAGCTGTTCACCACTTAGCTCGGAGAGGAGACCAACCTAAAATTATGACCTCAAATTATAATCACATTACAACCAGTATGGCAATGCCAACGGCTGTGATTTTCAATCGATCATCAGAAGAAGATAGCCCCTCCGTCACCATACCGACGCCGCACGTTCCTGTATCAGATGATCCGATGTGTGGCAGCCAATCCATCAGCTTCAAGACGACCAAATGCCAAGTACCAGAAGAAGAGGAGGTATGAAGATTGACGCGATCAGCGAAAAAGATGGCAAGACTATCGTCAGATGGCGCTACAACAGCTTACTCAACAGCTCCCTGCAACACGTTACCAGCAGCCACCAGCGCCAAGTTAATCAACACATTCACAACTACAGGTGGGCAGCTAGCGCCACTCACCGACCAAGCGCCCGCAGGCAGCAGTGTTACTAGTGCGCAGGATAAGGCCGGAACCATTGTAAATAATACATTCAGTGAAATTGACAGAGGCCCATTTATGGTAATAATAGAAAGTATTAACAAAAATGTTGGAAATTGGCACCCCCTGGCCCTAGGTAAATTCCTTTTTAATAAGCATCACCACCTCAAACAAAACATTATCAACATTTCAGACGCAGGCAGAAACGGAGTTAAAGTAGAATGTAGATCTGGCGAATCAGCTAACCAACTAGCATCCCTAGGGTCCCTCCAAGAAATAGGTCTAAAAGCATCTATCCCCATGTACTTGACTTCAAAGCAGGGAGTTATTAGAAATGTTCACACAAAATTAAGCATAGAAGAAATCTTGGAAAACATTCAATCCCATTACAAAGTGACTAGCGTTAGAAGATTTATAAAAAGAAAATATTCTCCAAATGCCAACTATCATTCAGATCCCAGGTCCTCCCAGAAGCAGTATATCTGTTTGGCATGCGTTATAAAGTAGAACCATATATTCCCCCCCTTAATACAATGCTTTCAGTGGAATGCCAGATCAATAAGAGCGAATAAGGAATCTTTACAAAGAGAACTAGACGTAAACAGTATAACGTTAGCTACTATAGCAGAAACTTGGCTGAAACCGGATACTAATATCTCATTTAAAGGATTCCATATATTACGAAAAGACAGGGAAGATGGAAAAGGTGGAGTGGCAATATTAATTAAAACATCTATACCATACACAGCTGTATTCATCGACCATACAAATATCAAATCTTTTCAGGCTATAGCAGCCAAAGTGCACAACCAAGATATGAAACAAACCTTAGTCTCAATATACTGTCCTCCCAAAACAACAATCAGAATAGATGAATGGCGAACACTCCTCCATCAAATAGAGGATCCCTTCTTAATCTGCGGAGACTTTAACGCTCACCACACCCTATGTGGATGCGAGCTGAACGATGCCTGTGGGGAAGCGATGATAGAGTTCATAGATGAATTCAACCTATATGTACTCAATGACGGATTTCCAACTCTTATTTCAAAACCCGGCCAAAGGAAATCGGCAATTGATCTATCCATTTGCTCCTTATCCATCGCCACCGAATTTCAATGGGAAAACCTGAGATAGACCTGGGGATCAGACCACTACCCTATTCTAATATCAACAAAACAGCAGAATATCCCGCAGCCCTTTCAACCGATCAACAAATGGAACATAAGAAAAGCAAATTGGATAAAATACAGGATACACACTGAAGAAAATATAGGACGGTTCTACTCAGCAAACACAACCAAAAGCCAGTACCAGCTATTGCTAAACGTATTAAACGAAGCGGCAATATACTCGATCCCCCCTACGAAACAACATCAAACGTATAACGACTACCCTCCCCGTGGTGGAACGAGGAATGTTATAGAAAGATAGCCAAAAGGAAACTAGACCTGACAATATAAACGAGAACCCACTTGGGAAAACTATATAAATTACAAAAAATAGATGCGGAAACAAGAAGATTCCTTAAATCAAAGAAAAAAGCCTGCTGGAAAGAATTCTGTAATAGTTTAAATAGGACCACGCTAACAACTTTAATATGGAACATGATAAATCGGTTAAAGAAGAAACCAGTGGGAATAAAAGCGCCAATGAACTGTATGGAAGAATTCGAAAAACAGGTAGTCCCGTCATATGTGCCTACAGAGCCACTCAAATTAACAAACCAAGACACGGAAAATAACGACAAAATATCCTAGCAGAGGAATTTAAACTCAACGAACTGGAACTGGCCCAGATATCAGCCTCAAATACAACACCAGGAATAGACAACATTCATTACATCATGCTCCACCATTTCCCACACTGCGCCAAGGTAGCTATGGTACAGATCTTTACTAATGCATGGTTAAAAAGTGAATTTTCAAGGGATTGGACAACACAGATAATTATATCGGTACCAAAACCAGGTAAAGACAGTACAAATGCCAACTCATATCGCCCAATAGCCCTTTCCTCCTGCATGGGTAAAAAGTTTGAACGAATCATAAAAATTAGGTTAGAATGGTGGCTTGAATATCACAATTTACTGCCTAATACTCAATATCGATTCAGGAAAGGAAGAAGTACATATGACTGTCTCAGTACGCTCACATTAGACATAGAACGAACTTTTATCAACAAAGGTTTTCTTACAGCTGTTTTCCTAGACATTACGGGAGCCTATGACAATGTTCAAATTCCGATACCAATAGAAAAGCTCAAGGCACTACACCACCCTGAGGTGTTTGTCTGTGGAGTATATAATCTTCTCTATAGTAGAACTATATATATACGGCAACAAAACAATACTCTACATGGACCATTAATAGTCTCAACAGGAATCCCACAAGAAGCAATCCGTAGCCCCTTACTATTCACAATTTACATAGTGAAATAGAAAAAATATTCAGTCCACAATAAAAGTATTGCAATTTGCAGACGACGTATGTATATACACGACGTCCACATCCCTATGAATAATCCTCTGGAGGTTAAAAGAAGCTGCGAGGAGATTATATGATTTTGCACAACATCTAGGACTAACCATTTCAACATCGAAATCTTCAGTAGTGATATTTTCTAGGAAACGAACTACATATTGAGAGACTGAGCTTCATCTGGGACCTTACTCCTTCCCGTTGTGTACATCTGCCAGACACCTAGGCTTAATAATAGATAGTAAACTAACATGGACGGGACACATCAACCATATCATAACCAAAACGGAAATCCTCTTGAACATATTAAGATCCGTAACACTCACCTGGTGGGGTGCAGACCCGGCTATAATGCTTAATATATACAGAAACTAATCCGTCCATATTCGATTATGGAAGCATCTGTTACGGGAACGCCCCTAAGTATAATCTCCGAAAATTGGACATAGCACAACACCGAGCCATTAGAATATGTATTGGAGCAATGAAATCTACAGCATCAAATGCGCTATTAGTTGAAGCCAGAGAAATGCCTCTAGCAACTCGGCGACAGCTCTTATCAAATATCTACCTAATGAGACGCGCCTCACTTACCAACAACCAAGTGACCCAGAAGGCAAAGGGACGTACAACAATAATGGAAAGAAGGGGAAACATCCCTCGCCGCTCCACACCGTTATTGGTTACTAGCTTCAGCCAAATAAAACACAAAATACCATTAGTGTTCCAAGATAGGACTTTTCCCTTGTTCACAAAACAATACGGTATCATCAGATTTAAACCAAATGTCTACTATCTCCCAGAATGGATTATAAAAAGCAACAGGACAAATAACATGACAGAGAAATTTCTATCTTCAACTTGGCCGGACTTTACACAAATATATACCGATGGATCAAGAACAACAAATGGAGTAGGATTCGCCTACTACTGTCCACTCACGCAAGAACACCAGAAACTACACCTGCCAACAGAGGCCTCGATCTGCAGGGCAGAGGCTATGGCCATTAGACAGGCCATTCAATACGGATACAACCGATATAATAAAATACTCATATTTACGGATTCGAAAAGTGTAGTACAAAGGCTGGAGAACATTAAAAGTCAAAATGAAACGAATAAGATTTTATATGATATATTACAAATGGTGTACATAGCCTCCACAGAAGGAAAAGAAATCCATTTATTATGGATCAAGGGCCATGCGTCCATCCAATACAACCAGAGGGTCGACAATTATTTATTTATTTATTTTCCCATATACAACATAGCCCAGCACCTAGTATCTAATCTGGGCCGTTATTTCCATTCTTTTACATTTATATATATATATATATAAAGTATTAACATATAAACAATGAATGCAAGAAAATTTTAATTCAATTTCCAATATCTATTACATCTACTGTAATTAAACAGAATGGGTACCACACCACTACTACATCTACTACTACTGCTATTTGCCCTAATATTACTACTAACATTACTACTATTACTACTAATACCATTACTACTACTGCTAATACTACTATTACCACCACCAATTGTCACAGCCGCACTTCGGTCCACTGATGTTCATTTTTCTTGGTGTTGAGTGCGCTCCAAAGGTAGAGTCCCCTGGAACCGGCAACAAAGTCAGCCACCCAGGACATCAAGAATTGACCTCGAAGGCCAAGACGGCACCAGCTGTCGCTCAGAAGACGGCCTCTCTGGAGCACACTGAAGTTCCTCCGACGATTGATGTTGCTCATTGGCGTAGGATATCTTCCGTCAATCCGGTGTTGTCAAAGCCAGACTTCCAGCATCATTGTTCCCTCTCCAGTTGATTCTGGAATTAGCTTCCTCTATTCCACGATTTGTAATTGTGTTTTCCTCTTCTGATATCTGTGACCTTTGATTTCGCTCGGCATTTTTCCTTTTTATAAATTTCTCCTTCCAAAATTTTGAGGCTAGATCAGCTGCCTCGTCCAGCAAATGCCACAAACTTTCGTCGCACAGTATGTCAAATATTCTCCTACTTTGCAGCAGAGCTTGTTACTGTTCTCTCAAACATGTTGTTATTTCACATTCCCATACCACGTGCTCCGGCGTACTCTCTTCACCACATTCGCACCTGTCTGAGTCCACAATATTTCTATTTCGGAGCCAGCTATAGTATGGCCCGTGACCTGTAATGTAGTGCACCAATCCGGGAGAGGGTTGAAGATACTTCAACTTTAACCTCTCCTCTACAGATGGGAATATATCATATGCTCTTCGACCTGCTTCACTGTTGTTCCATTCTTGTTGCCATTCCGCAAATAGAAGCTTCCGAATGTGAATCACCGATGTTGCTACGCTGCCTACAATTTCTGCTACCTTATCTTGTTTCCCTTTTCTGAGCCAGTATATGACATCCCGTTTCCTTACTTCAAGGTCCAGTGGCCATACACCAATGGTTAATGAATTAGTTGCCACGGTTCTGTATGCTCCTGTCACCTTAAAAGTATTCCTCGTTGGACACGTCTGACTCGTTGTTTTATTTTTCTTAGATGCTTTGCACACACACTTGCTGAGTAGCCCACAAAAGAGGATAAAATTGCGTCATGGTATTGTCTTATTATTTGAACTGGAACAGTGAATTTTCGTTGGCCAATATTAATGATTTTATTCATGACCGCCACTGCTCTTGCTATTGTCTTCTCTAAGTGGGCTTCGAAGTTTAAACGTTCATGCAGCTTTCTTGATGTTATATGCTGTTTTAATGCTTCCGTTGCCACTGCTTTCTTCTTTCTGCGTTCTGCCCAGTTCATAGAAAATCAAATTGTGATCACTTTTTGTCATATTGTCAAGCACTCTCCAACTCCAAAGCTAATTTCCCGCATGAATGTTTGTAATTGTTACGTCAATTTTTGATCTTGCGCCAACACTGTTGCAGAAAGTAGGAGGATTATGTGCTTGGTTTCTAACCTCTAGACCCAATTCGTTTAACAGTTCTTCTAGGAGTTGCCCTCACCTGTCAGTCGTCTTGCTGTGCCAAAGAGCAGACTTTGCATTGACGTCCGCTGCAATAACTAATGGCTAATTTCCCAGAGCTGCATCTATCTAGGTATGGCAAGATCTCGTCACTGTACTGGAAATATATGCTTACCATTATGAAGCTTCCCCATGCTGCTCCTATTTCAGCACATACTGTGTGTTCATCACATAACTGAGTAATTTTTGTAACTGTTATCTGTTTATTTAAAACGATTATTGCTGCCATTGGGTTATTGCCCTCTGTGATTATTCGTGATGTTACGGGCATGTGCGAGATTTTGCCTTGCGATGAGTACGGTTCTTGTAGACAAATAATATCTGATCTCATTCCTCAGCCACCTATCTGATTTCATGTAGAACCATGCCGGTTCCTTTAATGTTCAACTGAGTAACTTTTAACATAGAATTTACGGGTGTCTTGTGTGCACAATGCACTGGGGCCAAGGTAGTCTTGTATCTAACAGAATGCGTCCATGGGTCATGACAAACTGCTTGTATGTTTCCTCAGGATCAAATATGTCTCCTCTTCTCTCAAAAATCTTGTGAACTAGTGTCAGGAGCTGAGATGGATCTGTTGGAAGATTTAGTGATCTCAGCTGTATTCTGTCAATTGCCAATGGTTGTGGGAACGCTATGCTTTTACCGCCAGGATGGAGGACTCTTGTCAAATGTCGGAGGGCAAGTGTAAGTGTATGCACTTCTTCAAGTTTAGTTAGCCGAAGTGTATCCTCAAAATCGGCGTACAATACAACTGGATCTGCAGTAATGGCATTCTGTTGACTTTTCACAAAGTTCGGATGTTTTATTTGGCTGGTACGCATACTTGGTTTGCGAAGATGATATTCGTTTTCTCTGGAATATCCGAGCCCACCGCCTCTAACAAAACGCTGGCAATATGACGAGTCAGAGGTGGAGGAAATTTCTTCTAATTGCTCGTCTATTAACAGCTGCCGATCTGTTTGCACGCCGGCGCTTACCATCATTTTCTGCATTTCCATCGCCTTCTTCTTCCCAAATGTTTCGGCTCTTGCAGCATTTATTCGTCTACGAGGTGGGGGATTGTCTCTTTTCTTTTGATTTTTCATTCCCACTTTTCCAACTACTCTGTATATCAGGTCTGCTATATTCTCCATCATTTCTTGATGTATCCTGCAACTGGATTGTAGACTAGCCATAATCTATTCTGTTAACTAGGCGTTGCAGTAGCAGTTGATACGTGGGACAATACTTTCCTTTCTTTTTGAATGACTTACCTCTTTTCTGGCATGGGATGCACGTTTGAGGCATGGACTTCTTATCACACTGATCACGCTTGGGATTGTTCCCACCACAATGACTATAAGTCACTATGTCCATTTGGCAGTGTTTACTCACATGTCCCTAGGTCTCTAAACTTGACACAAGTTGGTACCACGGTGTAATCTTTGCAATTGATTACACTGAATTCCACGTATATTTTATGTTGCTCTAGTAATAATTTGCGCATAGTTGCTCTTTTGTTTTTTTTCTTTTCTTTTCTTTAATGGCATTTGGCAACGGAGGCCATACAGCCAGCTCTATGTAATTATTATAGCTTTCAGTGTGTAAGTCGCCATCCAGTATATATATTGTATTTTTCCAATGTATGGACGCCACAGGACGGACAGGACATTCACACAGACACACAACACTTAAACATCCATGCCCGCGGCCGGATTCGAACCGGCGGCCTGCGGCACGCGGAGCTAGCAGTCTAGCCCCTACGCTACCGAGGCCGGTCATAGCTGCGCTTACTTCTATAACGTGAGGAACGGTTGGCTTCTCGAGGGGTCCAGTTTTAAATTTAGGGCAGAAACCGCTTGCGAACTCCTCCTTTGACAATTTAACTTCAAAATTTTGCTCATATACTTTGTCTACTAGATCATTTATTTCCAGATTTTTTGGTACATCATATAAGATTACCAATGGTCTCCTCTTTCATGGAAGCTCGCATTTTAACTTCTCATTTAATTCTTTGTGTTCCATCAATTTTTTGACATCCTCTTTAGTTTCAGCATCTATAATTACTGAGTTATTGGTACTCCTTATTTTATTAATTTTTATTTTGTCTTTTGATGGTTTGATTATTTTGGTAATCTGTTCCACAATTGCTTTTGGGTTTTCGCCACATCTTGAACTCACGAAAAGAGAACTTGTTTTTGCGGTTGTGATTCAATTTTTTGTTAAGCTCGTTGCTTTACTGGCCGCTGCAGCATAGCTTGGCCGAGAAGTTGTGTTTCCATTTGACTTAAGTTCCTCAATTGTTTTATTTAACCTCTGTACTTCTTTGTTTAATTCTGAGTTTTTTCCTTCTATGAAAAAAACCGCAACCGCCCATCTGGCAAGCTTGTCTTTAATTTCACGGAGTAGCGTATCATTCAATTTTTTGCCCAATTTTTCGTTTAAATAGCCGACCAGATTTTCATATTTTTCTCCTAGCATTGGGGTTTCATTGGTTTTATTTGCACTTGAGGAAGCCGCTGTCATGGTTTTGCGAGTCCTTTTTACTTACGTTGCTGCTGTTGGACACCGCTGAGCTGTCAACATGATGACGTCGTGTGGCGTTGACCTGTGCGGCGAAGCCGGTGAGTGCCGCAATAAATCGCAAACCAAATAATTGTTCACAGAGCCAATGTCAGTTTAGCTATTATTGATCCACTTTCACACACACTCACTAAAACACTAATTTTCCACCGTAGCGACTTTTGAAAGTTCTGCGTTTCGTTTTTCCCGATCAAAATGAACTAAACTTCGAGACGGTCTACAAACTGGCAAAAGAAAGCACTCTAGAAGGACAGCAACGATACTCACAAGTTCGTCACACCGATCTCATAAAAACTATAAAAATAGAAGCCCTTGAAAAATGGGCAATCGCATGGACTTCATCACAAGTATACAAAGGGAAACACTATGCATCGATCCAACCCCAGATACCACACAAAGCATGGTTCGAAGAATCAAAACTCGCAAGAAAATACAAAAAATCTATCATTCACATAAGATTGGGACACGGATGCTATCCCAAACACCTCCATAGAATAGGAGCAGCAAACCTCCCCATTCAGCCCGGTTAACAACGAAGAAATAGCATACCTAAATCATATAATACTGGCATGCACACTTTACCGAATTCCACAAAATAACCTATATAATAGACTCACCAAACTAAAAATCCCACTGCCTACATCAATCATCTCCCTCATAAGAACGTAACGATATGACGTGCATCAAGCGATAGCCCACTTCTTAAGGGAAGCAGATATCACTATATAACCCAGGCCATTCAAGACGCCCATTATAGCTAAAACGCCCTAAAAATAGAACTACTTCAGGGATACAAAGCTTTTTGCTAAAATCCACAATTACCAAACATACAATATGGATTTCACAACATAAATGAGGTTTATTATCTAAAATTAATATTATTAAAGCACCAGCTGTTAGTAAACTATTCGCTCCACTGGTATTAAAATGTCTATTATGTCAAATAATACGTAAACATAACTAACAACAGACACCACACCACCTGCACTATTGGTATCAGAAAAACTTGTACACATACAATATGTCCAAATATAGTAGCAAAATAGAGTTATTACACCACCTGCACTATCAGTATTATTACAAAATTGTATAGAACTAGTATGCTGAATAATAACGTAACATAATCATAAATAGTCATGTCAACATTTGTTCTATTGTTACTAATAATAATTGTTTAGAACTATTATGTCAAAATAACATTGTATAGAACTATTGTGTCAAAATAACATTGTAATACAACAATTGTATAGAACTACTACGCCAAAATAATATTGTAATACAACAATTGTAATCTGGCTGTATGGTCGTTAGACCAAAATCCATATAAACAAATAAAAAAATAATAAGAAAACACCAAAAACCAGCAATCGGTGTAGCTTGTGGCTCCATTGCACATAAATTCATGGACTGCTATTCTGTTGAAGAAAAGCAGAGAAGTACATGATGGATGTATGGTAGCTCTAAACTTTTCAATAATAAATCAGTTATTTCTAGTCTCCATATATATATATCTGTTTAACGTCTCTCTAACAGCGAGGTCTTTAGAGACGGGAAAGGATGGGGGGCAAGGAATGGGAATGAATTCGGCCATGGCCTTTTGAAGGAAATATATTTTGAACACACATAAGTTTCCGTAACTGTCTTCACTTTACGTCAACATTTTTACACATTGTAGTAAGGTGGCTTCCAGAAACTGATATCAAGATGTAAGCATCTTAATTTAGTACTGTTAGCACAAGCACAGTCGAATCGTCATACGCATCATATCTGTAGAACAAGAAATTTTACGGAGCATAAAAATAAATATACCCTTAGGAACCCGACACCAGATTTTACTTCACTATTTAAGCAAAACGTTTTTATTCACAGCAGCTAAGGTTGCATTTAGTTCAGACATAGTTAAGACAGTTTTAGAAACCAGTGTAGCTGGGAATGCCTGAGTGCCTTAAGATGTTGATAACAATAGCCACTATCGCTTAGTATATACATGATTTACCTTTGACGAAATTGATATTGCCTCTGAACCTGGTTAAATTTTTACTTACCTTTAGTGTTGGAAATGTAATATTATTGTGTTAAAAATTTTACTAGATATTTGCGATAAAGGCGAAGAAAGAAAAAAAAAGTTCTGATCAATCTTTCGGTTCCTGCCTGGATGTTTTTTTTTTTTTTTTTTTTTTTTTTTTCCATGCCAGGAAACAGAATTCCAGACTGATGAGCTTCCCCCTACAGAATATTTTATACCATGTACTGTACATTCATTTCAAAGATCCTCAATTTTTAGTTCGATCGGGCAAGGGAAATAGTTGCTAGGTAAATATGTTGCATAATGATAGGAAAGTAAATTGTCTTATGCTAAATTCTACGACAGAACAGAAAAAAAATTACAGGAATTTTGGTGTAAAAATAAAATATTCAAATATTCGTAATGACTTGATGACAGGGTTTCAATTGGATGCGTATTCCGCCACTGTCGTAGCTGCCTTAACCCAATTCGACAATCCTACCCGGTACAGGGCACCTACAGTTTAACGTGTAATTATCAGTTGATTGATTGATAGGATAACAGCGAAGTCTGTAAGCTCATTCACAATGTAGGCAATGCGAGATAACAGTGAGATGGATAGCAGTAGCTACACGAAGCAATATTTACAGATGGAGCTAGAGTCAAAATAATAATTTGAAAAGAAAATGATTAACATATTTTTAAGTATATAAAGTATCGAATAAAATTGATGATAACCGATTTGACAACTCGCTAATTACAGGTAACGGACGTTCCATAGCAAGAAGGGGTAACGAGTATAAAGTTACACGCAAAGTGTAAGATGTTGATACAAGGGAAAGGAAGAAAAGAGGGGAGAAGGTGGAGACTAGGGGTTGACAGTCTATCTTAGATAAGATCGGGGTAAGCGTGGAGGAGTCTCATTTCGGGATATGATCGGACGAGTTCACACTCCAGCTTAAAGGGCAGACAAGTATTGTTGAAGAGCTCGTGATTATGACCTGCTTTGTACAGTGTATGAGTTGTATTCACTACGATGTGATTAATGCAATTTGTTAATCAGCTGGGGCGATGGATGATGGAGTGTTTGTTTGATCTATCAATCTAGCATATTTAATATCTTATCTAAAGTCAGTTAATTATTTGATCTAACAACGAAAACTTGTTCCAAACCCTGCAAACATATCGCAAAACCAAGATAACATGCATTACTAAATAAACACACACACCGGTACCCCGAAAAAGATCTAAAAAAACACACAGATACAGATATATATAACTCACTCTGACACAGATACTAAAGCGCTAGTAAGACGTTATGCTGACACCACGGGTGCTGTTTCTGACCACCCTGTATTACACAAGCGGTCAAGAAAGCAAGTGTTTATAGCGAAATTTTCATCATATGTGCGCTTTACATTTATTCGTATCTACGGGAACTATATAATACAGATACGCGCAGTGGGGACACTTACGATAGTAAATAATCTATATATTAATACGCTAAGCGAAAACTTTGTTTGAATCCCTTTTTAAAAACATTGTGCGCACGGAGGAGTGTGCAATTTGGCACAGTTAAAGTTTATATGGAGAATAACTGCGGAAAGCTAAAATCTATCTATAATATGTGTTACAAATACATTAAATTAAAAAATAAAATAAAACATTCGTTGTTTACATTTAATTGCATTTTTAGTGGCAACGACAATTGGCGATTCTTCCAATGTCTGTGGTCTTTGGTCAACAGTAAAGAAAAAAATATAATAAGCACAGTAAGTACAAATACATTATTAAATAAAAAATAAATTCGCGAACGTGAGTGTGCGAGAAATCGGATCGGAGCCAACTATCTGATGTGTATTCCCAGCATTGAGATACTCTGTGGTCTTTGGTGAAACAAAAGAGTCGCATAAAGAAAGATTAATCTTTGAAGTTATAAAAGGAACATTTCGAAAATGAATGTAGTGATTCTGCCAGATCCTATATGGTATTTTTATTATTTAAAAGGTTAAACTTTGGTTATCGGTCTTTCGATTTTTGAATTTCAGTAATTTCATTACGGATTTTTTTTTTTTCTTCCATTCAGCAATTTGCACCTACTTCTATTGTGTCTCGATATAGAACATTGAGAGGTTGGAGAGAGAGAGAGACCAAAAAGAAGGAATACCTATTTGCATTAAATTTAAAATGATAATAGACCAAATTTAAATAGTGAACACACAAATTGTTGAAATTATTTTGATGGATACATTTAAATGCGCACTAAATTTCATTCCACGAAATTTTTATAGTTTAGAATTTACAATGCAAAACATTTCGAATCAGAAGTCACTTCAGGTGAAAGGACTGCATTTACTTCATGTTGTCATAAAACTAAAGCAGTTTTACCGGCCGTATAAGTCAAGATGATTATTTTAAATCATTGTATGATGGACTAAATTCAAATGAACAATCGATAAATACATTTCATCATTTTCTGTGATTAGCTCAGAAGCTAAAATTTAGTATACAGTCACACGTGGAGCGTATCATTTCAATTTTATAGGTATTGCAGGCAATTAAGCCACACTATACAGGCTAACAACGTAATGGTATACGCTCGCAGCCAACGACGCCAATGTATACAGTACATAATATATCTATGCAAACGCAATAGAACAAATTCAAATAATGATTATTACTGTTTCACTAAATTAACAAAATATCTTAATGAATTACGGTCGAATTTCGACTCCCGGGCGATCACTAGTAATAATAATTCCGTGTGGCCGTAATGACTTGGTGACAGGGTTACAATTAGCTGCGCATTTCACCCCTGTCGTAGCTGCCTTCACCCAATCCGACAATCCTACTCGGTACAGGGGACCTACAGTTTAACGTGGAATCAGAACCACGCAAGCGTTCTGACGTACTTCACATTACACAGAAAACTGTGTTGGAGGTGAAGGTTGGGTTAAGGACCAATGAAAATACCCACCGAAACAAGTATTCCATCCGAGGACCTCTCGATCCACAGACACCTTAATCATATTTATTATTATTATTTTTTTTTTTAATGGCTACCCATGTTCTTTTGCGGGTACGTTTGCCATTTTTCTTTTACTTGTGTGTGCAGTTGATTTAATAATTTTAAATAAAAAAAGTGTAAATAAAGATGTTTCCCCCTTTATATATTAGCATTAAACTCATAAAAATGCTTCTAATATGAAACCAAGTAAAAACAAAATTACGCTCATAAAATAAGTTAACTTGAAGTACGAGATGAGATAAGTTTGGAATCCCCGTGGGGCTTCACGACTACCGTAGCAGTCGGAGCCACTGCCGTTCTTTACCCCCATCGGCTGTCTCCGACTTGTGTCAAATTTTTTGGAAGGGAAAATTTCTATAATCGCATTACGCAATGTTTTGGCGGGGGTAAATCTATGAGTTCGGAAGAAGCCACTTGTTGGGCGCGTCAGATAACGCCCACCTGTTGCGCGTATGATATGCGCTTAGGACGCTTTTCACAAAATCTTTATACAAACACACACTTTTTACCCGATTTTGATAGTAGTTAGCACACATATACTTCAAGACAAGGAGGTATAGAGCTTAGTGGTTAGGGAGCTTACTTCCGAAAGTTCTCTTTCCTGGTCGCAGGTTCAGATTCCGCGATGAGTAGATATTTCTAGGAGTTGTATTATATAATAAATTTTTAGTTTTTGAAGAGAAAACTTCTTTACGCGTACTAGGCTATTTTTGAATGGGTAAAATGTTATGAGTTCGCATTACCCGCATGCTAATGTTGATAGTGTATCTGTTTCGATCTGGTGGCTAAGTGGTCTAGGTATCTGACTGGCAAACGAAAGGTCGCCGGCACGAATCCCTGTCTCAGTGGACATTTCCATAGACCACTAAACATCTAGACACTAGACATCTAGCATAGCTTGCTGTGTAATGTGAAGTACGCCGGAATGCTTCCGTTGCTCGGATTCCACGTTAAACCATAGGTTCCTGGTACCTGGCAGTACTACCGAGTTAGGTTAAGGCGGCTAAGACAGGAGCTGAAAGCGCAGCCAGTAGGAAACCTTTGACAAAGTCATTACTAGGGTTCGGATCTTTATGACCAAAAAAATAGAGAAATATTCAGGCAAATATGACCTTAAAAATGGGTAAATATGACCTAAAAATGACAAAATATGATCAAACATTTAAATTTACTATAAATAAAAACATGCTCAATTGTACATCATTTATTTTATCTAGTAGTGTCGCTTTCATGTAGAGAGCATATTTTGCTTCCGTGCACTCACTGCACCAATGGGAAATTAAATTTTAAATCGTTTTGTTGAAGTCATTTTAATTTCAGATAATTTAAAGAATAGAACTCTTTCATCTGTACCAAAATACTCCTCTAAATTCACTTACGTAACTGCGCAATTTCAGAAAATTTTAGTTTCGACATGGTGGTGGGTCTACTCACTGATCCACTGCAGATTTAACGATGACTGAGGATATTTCATTGAGATATTGATTGACGCGGATCAACTCAGGCATGTTTCTGCTGCATTGTCGATATTAAAAGGCGGGCCAAACATTACGTTTAGAGAGTGACAATAATGTATAACTTTAATTCTTGACTGGTGAATTCTGACCACTTTGAAATTTTTTTTTTTTTTTTTTTTTCGCCACATGTATACCGGAAGTATATTTCTGTGAATAATTATCTTAATTTCTTTGCATCTATATCTAGTGAATTCCCGGTACTATTATAAAGCTACCAGATATTTTCTCAAAACATGACCATATGACCACAAATATTATCGAAATATGACCTAAACTAGAAAAATGGTTTGCATATGCATTTATTTGCTATATAAAATACATTCAAATACAATCCGAAACGTTGAATCAGTGTTTAATTCAGCATTTCAGCTCAAAAAGAAGGCAGGAAAAAAAAAAGATCCTAACCCTAGTCATTACGTCCACACGGAATTATATCTGTAGCTATAAGTATTCATAGTCTTTTCACTTCTTTCGGCAGTCCCAAATGACCGCCAATTGTTTTTTTATCATTTAATTTGTTTTTTAATTTTCCTATTCTAAATGTTAATTTTTGTCTATATAATATTTATTTTTGTTTAGATGAAACGTTAAAATTTAGTGACAGTGATAAAGATTTTGTTTTTGGTGTTTTAAAAGAGTTGCATTCAGATTAATTATTTTCTGAATAAGGAAATACTTCAAAACGTTTGAAATCTGATACATCAAATCAATCTCAACCTAGTACATCACGTGCTTCAGATTTCTCCGACAGCGGATTTCAAGAACGCAGTGTTGACATTACTCCCGAAGAAATGACAACGGAACAGAGACCAATGGCTGGGCTTACTCAATCCAACACAAGTGCACAGTCGTCTAGTGGCAGTCAAGAATCTAACACATCAACTACATTTGTTTTATGGAAAGCAGTAGAACAAATTAAACAAAACTCATTAATTATTATTATTACTCATACATTCTTTGTTTGGGGTTATGCTTACAAGTGGTTTTATATTGTTGGTCCTTCAAAAAAGGTAATTGCAAAACATCTATTTCAGGAGCACAATTAATGAAGAATAGATTAATTCAGTTTTATGCATTACCTAATAACTGTTTTGTAAAAAAAATTATGGATTACATTAACTCCAATTGGACTGGAAGCTAGTTTTCCAACTGATAGCACTTCAAGTGCAAGTGCTTGTATAAGTGATGTACCTACATTAATTTATAATATAGATGCTAATTTAGCAATTTCACATGAACCAGTTACGGTAACTAGTGACTCTGCTATCCCAATGGTAATCAGGCTAGAAAGTGCAAGTAGTATTTTGTATAAAGTTATATGGGGTTGCCTAGCCATGAATGTTTTCCCAAGTTGTTTAACAGTACCTCGAAATTGACCAACATATGATTCATTTGTAAATCTACTGGCAAATATGAAGACAATAGCGATTTGTTTTCTAGCGATGAGGCCCATTGAGTTTCAAATTCACATAATCTTTATGAACAAGGGGTTGTTGCAAGAGCTGTAATTTGAATTTTTATTTCGTTTAACCTAACGTAATTGTGAGAATATATTGGGAGGATCAAGTATGTTGTTCTCCTTCTGTTCTCTGGGAAAGCCGTTACAACCTTAATATTATCTTTCTTAGGTCTAATCAATCTTCTTGCATGTTAAAATTACTGCTAGCTTCCTAGTGAGCCACTTTCAGGCTGACTTTGTCTGTATACAGTCTGCCATTCTGTGCTCTTATGTGTCAGTAACGTTGCATGTTCACCAATATGGATTTATTTTTCTATTTGTCCTATGATGTCTCTCCGACGTGACTATCAAGTTCTGTACCATTTCATAATGCGTTGCTCTATATATTGATGGAATTTGTCTATCTTTCCCAAACATTTTTCCAATGGATTCCGAATACTTTCGTTTCTACTTTGGTACTACCATGCTCATATGTACCCGAAAGATCTAAATCGCTAATCACTATATTTCCTCCCAAAATTTATTCAACCATTCCTACACATCTGCTTACACATCTGTTGTAGGTGGTATACTCACGTGAATATCCAAAATGAGACTCATCCACCTCACAAAAATGATATATTTTAATCAATTCACTATACAAACGAAAATATGGATTATATTTCCTTAATAAAATAGTTTTGCAGACATTGAATGCATTTCATTTTAGTTTTTTTTTTAACATTTAAGAGAAATTACGTGTCCATACAGAACAAAAAAGTTACCGTTTACAAACAAAAACCTAATTTCGAACAAACGCCAATACGGCACTTTCGCGATAGCGATATTCTGTGGGTGCTGGAGTTAAAACTAGAACGACAGGTGAAACGTTGGTTGGATGTTGTTACCAAAAAAGTTATTGGTTAATATCAAAGAATATTCACTTGAAAATTTTGGTAGTTAACGAACTTCTGCGTTTTCTAGAGGACACGTACGAAATCATTGGTTCATTTCGCGATTTATAAGCTTTTTGATACTTTAAATTATTATTTTAGACCAACTTTTCACTCCATACTGTTGTTAATACTACGGTGAGCTCTTCCGACAGTTGTCCGTAAAGAACTCGCACTGATTTAAGGGAAAAAAAATTGTTACCAGTCATCTGATAACCCAGAATAAAACAAAAAGTTTTACAAATGCGAAAGTTAAACAAGCTGAAGAAGATAATTATTAATGCAGATAATTATTAATTAACAATTGTTTTCATATTTAGTAACTATTGTTTATGAGACTTAAAGTTTGGAGGAATACTCAGTAAACCGGAAACAAGGAAACGTAATGCTGATCAACACGTATTTAAAAGTTGTTGCCCCTTCTGCGGCTGTCTTGGTAGGTCTCAGCCGCTGGTACTGTAGACGTCACAGGTGCCACTGCCAATTTTGAAGCATGGTAGCTTGCGCTCGGGTAGTTCCTGGAGTAGACGGTTCGAGTCCAGTCTCACATGATTTTCATTAGCTGTTACGTTCTTCTAGTGTTGAATGTACTATTGATCGGTAAAATCACACCATATAACAACTGAGAAAGGAAGCACGTATCGATAAACTAAGGTAAATGCTTTCATGGTTTATTTTTTACCAATTGAATCTTCAAATGTATGTTATATTTTCTGAAATGTCACGGAAAAGATTATTTACCAAGGATTGGAAAGGAGTCCGCCATTGTATTTAAGTATGAAATAGTCCTCTCTTAGCCTGCAATTATATCATTAATCCTCTGAAAACCAAAACATGGATTTCGTTGACCATGGCATACACAAAATTACTATAATAACCCTTGGTGACGGTAAATTTATGCGTGTGAATTCCACGTTTCTTTGGCATCGGCGAGAGCCAGGTGACTCATACCTGCGCTGAAAGACCGAACGATTTATGGCAGGCTGTAAAGTTAAAAGCTTTACGCATTCAATGAAATTCAAAGGACAGTATAGGGACTGTGCCGAAATGAGGATTTCCTGGTACAGTAGAAAGTTGAAACTAGAGAAACGATGCTTCGGAGAAAAAGTCAGGTTGCGCAACACCTCTGTTGGGAACCAGCGAATCATACTGTGTTACGAACTTTTAGAAACCATAAGTTTTTTATGTGGCATGAGGAGCGCCAATGGAGACCATGGACGACGCGCCAAACGCTGCGAATCGCTGAAATTTCCCGCCTCTGCTAAAACTGGGGAGCCTGCAAGTTTTCAACGGAGCGAACACGCGGGAGTGAAGACATTCTGTTTCTGGCCAGCAAACAATCCACACCGGCGCACCACGGGAGATTGCCGGAGAGCTGCGGGGAGCTACCTCGCCAAGTGACCTTCACCCAGCTGATCAACGGTAAAGAACGCCGACGATGTATAGACACTCTTGCGTCATTAAACCCTAGGCAACGCTCTTAGATGGGAATCATGCTCTAAATTGTTCAAAAGAAACTTTTAATATTCAGTTCTGTTCAATAAACCAATCAATTTTATATTCAAAGAAATAATAGGTGTTGTAAACCCTGCTTTCAATAACTTCCAATCAATCAGTATATCATTTGAATAGATGAATATTTGTGTTTTGTAATGGTATTTTAAAATTACAATTGCTTTGATTAAAACTATTTCAGAATTGGAATGTCGCTTCTCTCGGATAGAGAACACTTCCATTCTTGGCGCCTACCCGGGATTAATTTTGCAAATTAACTTATTAATTAATGCATCTCATTATTTTATTCTAATTTGAATAACGTCACAAACAAGACGTGACATTACTGATAAATATACATGAAAGTGGACATCAAAAATGTCAGTGCCAACAGAACTGGTAAAAATTGCAACGATTTCATGAAAAGAATTACAGCTTCCAAGGCTTACTTCTAACTTAGAATGGCAAGCCAAAGTTTCGCTATGCTAAAACTAGTTTGCGAAGCAGTTACTGTTTCGAAATGCTATTCAGGCATCCAACTATCAGAAGAAATTGTTCTACTGTCTACGTTGAATAGGCCTACGTAAGTGACGTTAAAGGCATCAGAACCGACAAAAATCCTTGATCATAAAATGTCTTACCATTACCGTAAAATCAGTTAAAGAAGGTTTGTTATAGCGATCTTAACTGTCTTCTCTAGTATGCTTAGTACTGAAAGGAAATTATTGATTGATCTTCACCAATCTAAACTATGTATCAACAAATTTGCTGTCATCACAGCTATAGCAGAATGGAGTTCAGAACTTTGAAGGAATAACGAAGTTTTTATTTGGTTAGGGCTTTATGGTTAGCCAATTTCAAGGTCATTAGGGCCTGGAGAACGCTGGGGAAAGAAATGGAAATGGTTGCAACATGGGCATTTGAGAAACACTTTGCGGTATTCGCTTGGAGTAATTTCGGAAAACCATGGAAAACCGAAATCAGGATTACAGGAGGACCGGTGATCTAACTTGCGACTTTCCGAATTCCAGTCTCGGGCGTTAAGCACTCACCCAACAAGTTCGGTGCCACAACAACTACCTTCGCAAAGAAGAAACGGTTATACGTGGATCTCACATTACATTCAATTCGAGCAAATATCTCGGGTAAGTTATCGAATTACTGAAGACGTTGAGCCAAAAAATAGTAACAAAATACTAAAATACAACAGTGATGAATGAGGACATGATTTACTTAAGGATCTGAAATAACTTAATATGTCGAATAGTGAACGCTGTGTGTGAGCTGACAAGGATACCCTGCGATCAAGGACTACACTGTAAGCTGTTCCAAAATTTCAGTATAGGTGAACAAAATACAATGAGTGGTTTAGACCATATCTGTCAATTTCTCATGTAACAAGTGCGCATCCTTTTTTTATGGACTAGGGTATGGAGAAACTAATGCTCAGTATGGAGTTTGGTATTTTAATATGTCTTAGAGAGGATTCTGGAAGAATATGAAAGCATTATTAACCACTAATAGCAATCAGGAAAGATTTCTAACAGCAATAAACCATATTTCAATTATACGCGTACCACAAGAACACCACACCTGTACCTCTCAAATAGTTATAAATTACCTGTCAATTCGACAGCAGACGTTTTTCCCAACATTAGCGCTCATAGAATCGCATACTAATGGCGCCTGAGACTTATGGGTACATTCAGAAATGAATAGCAAGTTTTCAAAAACTAGCATATAATTAGAAGCAATAAAATCTGATTTCGATTAAAATAATTTGCAGCCGACGTGAATATGTGTAAATGGTAAAAAAAAAAAAAAGGCTGCTCGTTATCCTCATTAAAAGATAGTGATGTCATAAGTTAGGATTAAGTATGTACGTATAATCATTTTTCAACTTATTGCACGAAGTTAATCTCTTTCATAATCTGTTAAATCCCCTTACAAACTTTGATAAATCCTCTTAAAGCGGACTCTGCTTCGTAAATGAGATGCAACACGAACACGGTATCCGTGTTAGCAGAATCTCCAGGTGCTTGTTTTCGACGTTCGTCGTATGTTCTGAGGCTTACCAGAGAGCTTTTCCTCAGAAAGAGGCGGTTTTCTGCCTTTAGGGAGGCGTCGAAGTGGTGATCATTAGCGCACGCTTCTTAACGTGTGCCATCAGCACATACTGCGTGAGACTACCGGCATAATGTGTCTCCCAAAAGACGCCGCTTATTCCCCCACGAAACTTCGTGTACAGGAAGACACCTCGCTTCTATCTGACTTGGAGAAGAACTTGACGCTAACGAGCATGAAAAAGTTTCAATCACTTTCCCAGTTAATGCATTAATGCATTACGCGTTAAATTTTCCCGTCACAAGGATAACAACTTTTATGAATGGCAATGGGCGTTTTTACATACTTTGCATAAGTATTAATTAAGACTCACAACAGGAACAATAAAGTGGTTAATTTTGAAGACTTTTTTTAAAATTAAATATGAGATTTTTTTGGAAAATATGATTTTTTTACATATAACTTTATTTTAATGTGTTAATTAGGTTTTGCAACCGCTTGGACGCTATAAGGTAATTGCAAATAATTAGTTCCAGTTTTCACTATATTTAGCAAATAAACTTTTATTCAAAGCACTATTCTTAATAACAACCGTTACACATCAGACAATCCATACAATCACATTCATAAACCAGTCGTCTTTAATTTTGCTTTTTCCTAACAATTCCTTCTTTACCTCTTTGACCAACTCCACATATCATTGCACATCACTTTTATTTGTTAGCCACAGATATCACATTAACTGTAACATCTGAAAAAAACAATCTTTTCCCTTTCAATCAATGCTAAATTAAATAGAAAATATACTTTCATATGTTTTCCGTTAGACATGCCCCACATTTCGTTTTGCACAAATTCTGACCTCAGAAGTTTTATAAAAACAAAATTTTTTACAAAAGGGAAAAAATATTCATTTATTATACTTTGTTATGTCTGATTTTTGCTTGTACAAATTTAAATCAACTATATTTCTTAAATCGAATTTCTTCTTTGTTTTAGGGTACAGCTAAATATAAGCATTTTCGTGAGGCTTGCCCCCGACTTCAAAATAACTATAGCATATATCGAAGAAGTTCTTTAATTGGTCTGAACTACTCTGAAGATTTAACGAATAACAGAACTCTTAAAGTCAGTCGGTTTATATGCTTGTAGCATTTGTTTCTTTCCTTCTCATCTCTTCTTCATTAACGACAAGAATATTATTTATGTTCTCCATTATATATTGTCTTTCATCCCTCTTGATTATACTTTATTAAAATCTTCACTTTGCATAATTTCTTAATTTTCCGACATTTTCCTTGGTTTTTTCATCCTCAGAACTCAATGTTTAATTTCTCTTTGAACTGCTCTACTCGAACTATCTTCTTTGGAATTATTTAAATGCTTAACTTCACAATTTGATTTATTATGGCGCATAGCTGCATCAGTTTTAGTGTGATCAACGCTTGTTAATGCTAACGCTGCTCCCACACGTTCAGTCATCTTTCACCCAGTAAAAAAAATCTTATTCTTTCATCTGCTTCATTCACATCTTTTAACTCTACAAATTCGTTGTCGATCTTCTTGTGTGTTTAATCTAAAGTGTGTTTGTTAGACTTTGTTTTTATCTTTGAAATTTCTGAGAGTCAGCAGTAGTCAGTTGAGCCTCAGCGACCGTAGCCGACATTTGTGTGTGATTTGTATTTTACTGGTTTTTGTGTTATCTTTGAATATTTCCTTTTTAGGTAATGATCCAGTGAGTTGAGCCTCTGCGTCTGTAGCAGCAGTAACCGAATTGTTGTGTGATCTGAAATTTCCTTGTTTCGTATTATCTTAAATATTTCCTGTTTAGGTAGTGATCCATTTAGTTGAGCTGTAGCAGCTGTCTGATTTTTCTGATTAATTTGTTTGTGACTGTGTTTGGTTGTTTGTGGGACATGGTTTGCGCAATGTGTTACAGTAGACGTCAGGCTCTCGAAGAGATTCGTACTACGATGGCATCTCTTCAGGCACAGGTGTGGAGCATGTTAGATGACGAACGGCAGTGCGTCGAAGAATTACCGGAGGCTACTGATGTAGAACCGGCAGGTGAGGAATGTCAGGTATCTGTTGCAGGGAACGACTGGCACCGGGTGGATAGGAGAAAGGCATCAAAATTCCAAAATAACCGACGGGAGAAGGATATCTTGCCCCTAAGTAATGCGTTTTCAGTTTTGCAGGAGGTTGAAGATCTTAGTGCGAATGGCCCAGAAGCACAGCAGGGAAGATTTACTCGCAGACACCGAGTGATGCCAGGGATAGGATTACTTATTATTGGAAGCTCCAACGTCCGACGTCTAGAGAAACCCCTACGAGACCTAGCTGAGAAGAATGGTGCAGACCCTCGTACTAACGTTCATTCTGTGTGTCTTCCAGGAGCAACCGTGCCACGAGTCATGGAGGCTATACCAAAAGCGATTAGAGAATCGAACTGCCGCCAGTTGAGGGTAGCGGCGCACGTCGGAACTAACGACTCGTGTCATGTTTCTGTTTCAGATATAGTAAAATCAATGGACAAGTTGGGCCACAAGGCATACAAGGGATCATCACCACATCTCACAACGAGGAAGGAAGTGATCGGAGTGTTATCGAGTGTTATTGTGCTGTACAAGGAAGATATTTTGGTGACGACGAAGCGTGGTTATACTGGACATTGTTTTGGTTTATTGTTTAGGACTAGTGTGTAGTGACTTGTTGACGACTTGGCATTACTTTGGAACCCGGGAATATCTAACGGCGACAACAAGGGTTCCACTTGTAAGCCTCACTGACCTCAACGGCGACGACCCGGCGTAACGTTTATGATGCAGAGTGGAAAAGGGCGTAGCGGTACGGACGTGGATGAATCCTGCTCAGACCGCGAAATGGATGACAACCTTTGGCAACTAGACTATGGAGAAGAAGAGGAGCCTCCATTCCTGACAGTTAAAAGTAACAGAAAAGACAGCACCAAAGAAAAAGAAAACTAGAGAAGACTGAAAACCTACAAAATCCGTTGCTGCTAAGCAACAGATTTGAGCCACTGAGTACGGAACCATGTGAAAGCCAGGCTGATGTTCAAATGGATGACGTACCTACTCAACCAACAGGAACAGCTAAGTCTGCTGATAACATTCTACCACCAGTTGTGATCATGCACACAGAGAACTTTCGTGCAATGAATGTCACAATTAAAAAGCATATCCAAGGAAACTTGAAAGTCATCTACCGAGGAGAAACGCTGAAATATCACGAGGAAAACCTACATGATTACCATATGCTTGTGAAATTTTTCAAAGAAAACAAAATAGAATATTTCACGTACCAGATGCCTGAAAACAAACTACTTCAGGTTGTGATAAAAGGTTTACCATCTACAGTTACGGCAGAAGAAGTCAAAGAAGAACCAATCGTACTAGGATACAACATTATCTCATTGCATCAGTTCAAGAAAAGAGATACTAGCAGCAGGGAACTAATCCCCTTGCCAACTTTCCTCGTATCGCTGAAACCTGGAATTTCATCTGAAAAAATTTATGACCAAAAATCACTCATTTATACCAAGATACAAGTAGAACGATATTGCAACAGACTTGGACCTCCACAGTGCCAAAGGTGTCAGCGTATCGGACACACTGCACGATATTGTCAATTGGCTTATCGATGTGTGAAATGCGCTAACCTGCACCCCACAAACCAGTGCACACTTCCAGATAACCAAAGGGCCACCTGCGCAAACTGCGGTGGCAACCATGCTGCATCATGGAAAGGGTGCAGCATATATCAAAATGCCCTACGACCTCCAAAACCAAGAAGTCAAAGAAACAATGAACAAGAAAAATACAACAGACAACAGCCTCCAGCTAGTACAAGCAACCAGTGGCAAGCGAAACCACCGGTGGGTAACAGATACCGGCACCAAGAAGCAGAAGGACCACAGGACTCGCAACGACGCTTTAATCGGAAATCATACGCCGATACAGCTGCAGGACGGAACATGCATCAAATGCACAACGAAAACTCAAACAGAGAAGGTACCAACCCAGACAACGAAGAAGGGCTAACAGATTGCTTTCACAAATTCATATACAAGTTCAAACGAATGGCACAAAAAATGAAGACTGCAAGAGGAACCATGGAGAAACTACTTACATTTGCTGAATGCGTTCTGTCCTTTTTGGAATAAAAATGGATCAACTCAGCAATGTAGAACATCAGACAAAAATAGTCATATGGAATGCAAACGAGCTAAAAAGTAAAATAAACGAGTTAATTAACTTCCAAAAGTGACACAACATAACCATTTTTCTGATTACTGAAACGCATCTACGACAGAGTGACAGGATAAAAATGCCTGGAATGCACATCTACAGAAATGACAGAGTGGGTGCTCGAGGTGGAGGAACAGCCATCTTTATCAAAAATAACATCACGCATCAACCAATCCAAAACCTTCCACTAATTGAAATAGAGGCAACAGGAGTATCCATATTTGCAAAAGGGGGCAAAGTCAATGTCTTCGCAGCTTACCTTGCTCCAAACAGAATTCTCATAGATCAAGATCTTGACACATTGCTTTCTACAGGCTCCAGAATCCTCATAGGAGGAGATCTGAATGCTAAACACCAAGCTTGGAACTCTATAAGATGCAACAGGCGTGGAGAACAACTACTTGAACTAGCTGACCTACGCAACATATCTATCTTGGCGCCGTCGCAACCTACGCATATTCCTGCCAATCCAAGATATCAACCAGACATTCTGGACATAACAATTACAAAAAACATCAGCCATCGCCTTACCATCGAAACAATTCAAGATTTGACGTCAGACCATAATCCCGTTGTGCTGAAGCTCGGACACTGGCTGGGCGATGGTGAAAAGCCTAAACAGGAACAACAAATCAATTGGGCTCACTACACAAGATTAGTCCACAACCATATCAGAACAGCCCATAACGTCGCGTCCCCAGAACGAATTGATAAGGCAGTGAAACATCTCGAGGAAGTAATCTCACAATCCGCGAAGAAAGCGTCAATACAAACTTACACCTACAACTCAAATTACGACGGACTGCCACCTATCCTTGAAGACATTCGCCAACTAAAGAATCATCACAGAAAACAGTGGCAACGCTACAGGGATCCTAGAGACCGGAAGGAATACCAACGACTCTCACGACAGCTGCTTAATAGACTAAAAGAGAGGAGGACTGAACAATGGGAGGTTCGCATGGCAACCCTTACGTTAAAGAATAGAGATGCCTGGAAATTAATCCGAGCTATTAGACAACCAAAACAACCAAAACATTCTATAACTGGACCAGATGGACCGTGCTTCTCCCCTCTGGCCAGAGCCGAAGTACTTGCAGAAAACTTTGCCACCCACTATTCACTACCAGCCAAGGAACAAACCACCCAAGAAATCGAAGAAACTGCGATAATAGAAGAAGCCGCCAGAGAAATAATGGAAACACCAGTAGAAGAATTCCCAGATCTGATAACACCCTCGAGAAGTAAAGAAAGCAATACAAAAACTGAACGCCCACAAATCCCCAGGGCCCGACAACATCAACAACCTACACCTCAAAAACTTACCCACAAAAGCAATAGTACTCATGACCAGGACTTTTAATGCATGCCTGTTAAACAGTTACTTTCCTGAACGGTGGAAACTGGCCAAAGTGATCGCAATTCCGAAAAAGGGGAAAAAATCCAACACTACCAGGTAGCTACATACCCATCAGCCTCCTATCTTCCGTATCGAAAATATTTGAAAAACTCATACTCACGAGGATGAACAAAACCCTTGAAAGAGACAAAATTATCCGACCAGAACAATATGGATTTCAACCCAAAGCATCCACAACATGTCAGCTGCTACGGATCGTAGAAAATATCACGCACGGATTCATCATGAACAAATCAACGGCTGCTGTCTTTCTTGAAGTTGAAAAAGCGTTTGATAAAGTATGGATTCCGAACTTAATCGTCAAACTACGAACTCAAACAACGTTACAGCATAGCCTGGTAAAGCTGATTGGTAACTACTTAACAGGATGCAGATTTTATGTCTCCGTAGACGGACAACGCTCTGCAATATACAACATTGAAACAGGTGTCCCTCAAGGAGCTGTTTTGTCACCTACTTTATTTAATATATACGTCAACGACATGCCTTCTGGTGAACATGTTCAACTCGGTCAGTACGCCGACGACACCATGCTATACACCAACGGCAATAAGCACGACCTAAATATAAGAAGGCTACAGAAGGCATTAGACGACATCGCCACATAGAGTAGACGCAATAAAATAAAAAATAAACGCTGAGAAGTGCGCAGCCATGTACTTTACAAAAAAGAGGCCGATATTACAACAAAACATTACCTTCATGGACAAACCCATCAAATGGAACACTACGTATAAGTATCTTGGGATAATACTTGACAATAAGCTTTCATTCCGACAACACATCCTAGATCAAAAAAGAAAAGGACTAGCAATCTTCTTAAACCTGTACCCAATAATGAAATGACGCAGGCAACAAAACTGAGAATTTACAAAACCATTGTCATTCCAACTCTACTATATGGATGCGAAGTCTGGGGCATGGCATCTAACACCAATGTTTTACATATCCAACGACTGCAAAACAAATTTCTACGAGCCATACTCAACGCTCCCTACAGCACCAGAATCACAGAACTACATGAAGCCACATCCATTTTGCCCATAAAAAGTGCAATGGCCAACAAAACAGAACAACTAATTAAGAGAATCGGAACAATTAGAAACTTAAACGATCGTTACAAAAATGTAGGAACTTACGCACCCAAACGATGGCATAAATACAGAGTACCACTTAGTATAATAATGGAGGCAACGTAACCAACTATTTAAAGAACAGAATGGGTTCCAAATAAGAACTTCATCGAAGTTCAAAGCCTGGTTTTCCCCTTAAGCGAATAAACAAAAACGAGCATCACAAAACCGACCCACCCTAAAAAGGAAGTTATGCTATTTAATATAGCGGGACTTCACAAAAAGCCAAAAGGCAGCGGAAAAAAAAAAAAAAAGGTCCACAAGGCGTATGAATCAGCGCGTGAGAATTCGGAAAAGTTGCAGTTTTCCATCTGTATTGTCGTGCCGCGCATCGATTGTGGGGAAGCCGTATGGTGGAAGATTTATAATTTAAATTGTAGTCTACAGGAGCTGTGTCGCAGAAACAACTGGGGCTTCATCGATCTTCAACCAATGATAGCTGCCAGCTGGGACGCATTTGACAGGTCGGGCGTCCACTACACACCGAGAATGGCGATCAAGGTGGCTGCTAAAATATGGAAACGTCTTGATGTGAATTATTTTTTAGGAACACCGTGAGGCCCGAGGATCCCTCAGTTCAACGAAGAAGACGCGTCGTTAATCTAGATCTTGGTTCTGGAAGTGACAGCGTGAATAAATCGAAATTTACAGATCCAAATACTTCACCCGTTTCCTTTCGGAGTGCAAATAGTAAAAATGCGAATTTAGACTCTACAGATACAGATATTAAACCGCTAAGGATAATGGTTCTTAATTGTCGGAGTATTAGAGGGAAAGTAGCCGATTTCCACGCTGCAGTTGCAACTAACGATGTTGATATAATACTAGGAACCGAGAGCTGGTTGACGCCAGAGGTAGAATCTAGCGAAGTATTTGCTCCTCAATTCAATGTTTTTCGGAAAGACAGAACTACCTCAATGGGCGGAGGTGTGTTCGTGGCTGTTAATAAAACCATCAATTGCTCCGTAGTAAATGAAACGGAGAATTGTTGCGAGTTAATATGGGTGAAGGTAAAAATTGGCAGAAGTTTGAAGTTCATAATAGGATCATTTTACCGACCTCCGGACTCTGGATTAGATAACGCAGAATATTTTAGACAGTCACTTAGTAGTATTTCTCAGAAGTTTTAGGGACATACATTGATCATGGGAGGTGATTTTAATATACCCTCTGTTAACTGGGACACATTTACGTTCAGGTCAGGCTGAAGGGATAGGTTAATAACCGAAACGTTCCTGGAATCATTCGAGGAAAATTCTCTTGAACAGATGGTCGAAGAGCCAACGCGGAGCGTCAAAGATTCCTCGTCCATTTTGGACCTTTTTCTTACTAACAATCCGGATATTGTAGATAAAGTTTGTATAGAAGACGGTATAAGTGATCACAAGTCGATTGTGGTAACTTTAAAATCTAGGCTGAATTTGAAGCATGATAAAGACAAACTCGTATATTGTTTCGATAAAGCAAATGATGCGTTTATGGTCGATCACTTGGCGAAAAATTTTGAAACGTACACGCTTAATACAAATGTTGAGGAACTTTGGTTTCATTTAAAAGAAATAATATGGACCGGCTTAAATCAATTTGTTCCCAAGAAGTTTATTAAGGTTAGTAAGAACTTCCCGTGGTTCAACAGGGAAGTGAAACGTTTGCTCATGAAGCAAAGGCGTTTACATGCGACGGTAAAGAAATCGGGGGACTCATCTGATCGCGCTAAATTAGTCCACTTGCGAGCGGACGTGCGTAAGGCAATGCGTGATGCGTTTAAAGAATTCCAAACCAGAAATTTATCCGAAGATCTAATTACTAATCCAAAAAAGTTCTGGTCATATGTCAAATTAATAAGAGGCTCTCGTAAGGTCATGCCGTCGTTGATTAATGAAAATGGGGAATTATCAGAAAATAGCGTCGAGAAAGCAGAAATTTTGAATAATGTATTTAAAAAAGCTTTCACAACAGAAAACTCGGAGGAGATTCCGATATTTAACAATCGAACCAACAAAATTATGAATGATCTCGTTCTCGATGTCGAGGGAATAACTAAACTGCTTATGAATGTAAATCCCAATAAGGCTCCAGGACCAGACGGTATTCCTACAAGATTGTACTCTAGGTACGCAAAGGAAATTGCGCCGTATTTGATGAAATTATATACCGCCTCCTTGGATCAAGGAAAAATACCAGCCGAATGGAAGACCGCCATCGTAAGTCCAGTGTTCAAATGTGGGAATGTTAATGATCCTCAAAATTATAGGCTGATCTCGTTAACCTCAAAATTTACAGAATTTTAGAACACATCATCTATTCAAATATCATGCGGTTTTTGGATGAAGATGAGCTTTTAAACCCAAATCAACATGGATTCAGAAAAAACCGATGCTGCGAAACACAACTTGCCCTCTTAATTCACGACTTGAGCCGTCTTATAGATGAGCAATCCCAGGTTGATTTAGTTTTATTAGACTTCAAAAAAGCTTTCGACACTGTTCCTCACAGTAGGTTACTTAGGAAACTTCGCGGTTACGGTATATCTAGACAAATATGTGATTGGGTTGCAGACTTTTTGAAGGACAGAACACAGTGTGTAGTTCTCGACGGTGAGCGATCATCACTTGCCGAAGTGAGGTCCGGGGTTCCCCAAGGAAGCGTGATAGGGCCTGTGTTGTTTCTCATATACATTAATGATTTGTGCGATATTATAAGGGGAATGAAAAGATTATTTGCCGATGATGCTATTATTTATCGTGAAATCACAACCCAGGACGACTGTGCTTTGTTACAAGACGATATTATGAAAATAATTGCGTGGTGTAAAGATTGGCAGTTGGAGTTAAACGCTAAAAGGTGCCAAGTCATGCGTGTAAGTAAAAAGGTGAAACCATTTAGCTTTGAATATACAATTAATGGCACTGTCCTTAGAACGGTAGATTCCGCTAAATACCTAGGGGTAACAATTCGTAATAATTTGTCGTGGAATGAGCATATGGAGAATGTAATTGGGAAAGCAAATCGTATGCTTCGATTTCTAGGTCGTAATTTAAAACAATGCACTCCGGAAGTTAAATCGATTGCGTACAAGTCACTAGTGAGGCCTCACTTGGAATATTGTTGCTCTGTATGGGGTCCCCATCAAAAGGGATTAATGGAGGCATTAGAGATGGTCCAAAGAAGAGCCGCCCGATTCGTGACAGGTATATATAGTTGGAGGGAAAGCGTAAGTGCCATGTTGAAGGAGTTAGGTTGGGAAGATCTGGAGCACCGAAGGCGTTGCTTTCGACGGAAGCTAATTGAAATATTCTCGACTGACGTATTTCGGAATGACAGCAAACAAATATTGCTACCAGCAACATTCATATCTCGGAATGTCCGCGAAAATAAGATAAGAGAAAACAGGGCCAGAACTGATTCATTTCTCTACTCATTTTTTCCACAAGCGATTAGGGAATGGAATAGAATGGATTTACCGGGCGAGTAAACACAAAATCGGACAGGAGTAGCTTCCGATAAAGCACTCCGGCTATCCTGATCTGGGTTTTCCCTGGTTTCCCTAGATCGCTCCAGGCTAATGCTGGGATGGTTCCTCACAATAGCCCATGGGCGCCACCTGCCATATCCCTTCCAAACCATTACCTTTCCTGATAGGTGCAATGCACCCTCCGCCAAACACTTTTAGTGAATCGCGGAGTAATAGTAATAGTAATAGTAGAATACATCATTTCACTTTGGCCTGTAACGCCGGGTTATCCTTCCTCGCCGTTCTCCCAATATGTTTCAGTATTCCATTGATCAGCTGATACTTACATTATCATTGCGTCATTTATCTCTTCTTGTGCAAATACATTTTCTTCTTCTTCAGTCCAAGCTGTTATTTTAAGCAAGTCTGAGATTCCATCTTCCTTCAAACGATCCTTTCTATGTTCAGGGTTTTTCTTCTCTTCATATTTTTTTTTTTATTATTATTTCTGAACATTTTTACCATTGAATAGGATGATCTTTATTTACTGGTATGACATGAGTCTTACGATTTTCTTCTATTTCAAATTTTCCACTTTGGGTACCATAAAATTTATCTAAATCACCCAATTGTTCCAATTCTTTATTTTGTTGTAGCTTTCTCTCCAACTTCCTCACCACCCATTTCATCTTTGCTTTCATTTCTCATTGGCCCTTTAACCGTCTCTTCCGCTCCTGACAGGAGCAAATCAGTAACGGTATTCAGTTTAATTTCCTTCCTGTTCCTTTCGTCATGATAATCCCTACTTTCACCATTGTTCACTCTTCTCTCAAAACATCTTTTATCTTCTCTTCCTGCCCACTGTAATCTTCTTCTTCCCTGGTCATTGCACACATTTTATCTTGGGATCGTCGTATTCATAATTATAATAATTTATAACTATTATTTCGCCCACTGGACATACCATTCAAATGTACATTTTCCCTGTCATGGTATTGTACTCTATCCATTGTAGTATTTGTGAAACAGCATTTCCAGTTTTTCCAGTTTGGACTAATATTTATGGAGCAATCACTCAATGAATTGTTTGTATGTCCCACACTCTTTGCTGGCATCACAACACCATTCAAATTTACTTCCTAACAACATGCTCTTCACTTATTTCATACTATCGCCATCTGTCAAATGCGAAAGTAAATCCTCTTCCTAAGCTATCACATAAAGATAAAAATGTACTCCATTTCCAGGAACGAAATTCACTTCCGGTAATTTGTATTGATTGGCTCACAAGTTATCATTGGATACTGATCCCACGTGATGCTTCACTGATATATCGTTAATCTCCTTACTAAATTCATCAAATCTTTGCTTTGCATTCTGTTCTAGCATATCTCCTTGCTCTTTTATCTCCCCAATCGATGCTGACGCCTTTCTCTCTATACTTTGGTACCGTCCTTCAGATCGTCAGTCTGCCTGCTCTTTTAATACCTCTTATATATCTCTATTTACCACTCTTTGTTGACCTTCCACATTGTTTATTTTGTCACATAGATTCGCCAACATATTTTTCCTTTGCTTGTTCACATCATGTCGGATTTCCCTTTCCCTAACAGCTACGTGTTCGTACATCGTCCTCATCCCTGTCTCCAGAATTTTTTTGCGGTATTTATTTCTTTAATTAGAACTTTTTTTTAATATTTTCTCATACTTGATTTGCTCTTCTTGCAATTTTTTCTGCTCCTCGATTTTCTCTTGAAATTTTTTCTGCTCCATAATTTGCTGCATCATTAAATTTAGCATCTGTTCCATTTTGCCCTCTTGCCATTCCTGATCTTTCCTTTCAGGAGCCTGTGTTGGTGTAATTGATTTCCCTTCTTCTTCACTATCCCATAACAACATAAGAACTTTGTCAGTATTATCGAAGTCAACCCCCGTTTCGCTTTCCTGATCGAGATAACCATTAAATTCATCTTCAGACGTAGTCATATTAGGTTGGTCCGTTGGAATACCTCCATGACTGCTAGGCATTATTAGTTACAAAACGTATTTAATACATCAAAATACGGTGAAACAAAATAACAATGACTTATCAAAACGGCAAACAGAATTTTTCGACTACTTGCCTTATCATAAACAGTATCTCTAACGTCATTTCCAGCAACGAACTAATATTGCAGTGGAAATAATTAATAATTTTTGCACGAAATAAGAATTTAGTTTCGTTTCATATTCTTTTGAGGTTTTAACCAATCATGTTTGTCCCTAAACATTATGAAAATGATAAATGTTAATACTTTACTTTGCTATTCCCACGTCAAAGAATTCGCTATTCAAGTAAGTGGTTTTGAAGTAGACAACATGGCTTAGTTGGTGGGAAATATGGTAGATATTTCGGATGAAATGGACAAGGGAGACCAAATTGATAGTGTAGCACTAGATCTTTCTAAGGGTTGAGCATAAAATGGTTGTAGATCAGGTAAAATCTATTGGAGAGGATGAGAAAGTGATTCGCTTGGTTTGAGAATTTTTAAAAGGTAGAAAACAGAAAGTTAGAGTAGGAAATGCAATATCAAAAGAAGTGGAAGCAAAAATGGGAGTGCCACAGGGTAGCGTATTGGGACCATTGCTACTCATTATTCTAATGGTTGATTGTGTTGACGGTTTGCTATCAGAACTAGATTCATTGCAGATGACATAATGCTTAATAAAAGGATCAAAATGGTAGAGGACTGTGAACAACTGTAGAGTGATCTCCGTAGGATATCTAGCTGGGTTGGTAAACATGGGATGAAGATCAATGCAAAGAAGAGTCAGCTTATTAGACACACAGGTAAAAAATATTAAAGGTTGATTATGATTATAAGGTGGGGAAAAAATTGCTTGTTGAAGACTTGAAATGTAAACATCTTGACATTACATTTGATAACAATCTTAAATGGGCGGGACACATTGAACAGATAGTAGGAAAAGGTTTCAAAATTCTGCACTTGCTGTAGAGAGTGATGAGGGGATGCACGAAATAAGTAGAGGAAGTGGGTTACAAAACTTTGGTCAGACCATTGCTTAAATATGGTAGTGTAGTATGGGGCCCACATTTTGAGTATCAAATACAGGATTTGGAGACGGTGCAAAAAAAGGCTGCTAGATTTGTTTCTGGAAATTAAAGCAGAATGCAATCAGTAACAAATATGATAAAAGAGCTGGAATGGAATTCATTGGAAGATATGAGGTGGGTGAAGATGGTCAGTGTACAACCCGTACATTGGTGATGAGGCATGGAAGACATTGGTGTAAGAATTAAAACTAATGCATGGAAGGCAAAAGATGACCATGACCGATAGCTAGCACTTGATTTCGGGCACAAGGGTGTAGGAAGATTCTCTTTTTTAGCTAAGGGGGTCAGGTATGTATTATAACATATCTAGTAACAGTGGCGATTCACTTCTAATTACTGTTCCTGCTTAAATAATTTTATTAAAATGTTTATTGAAATTGTTGGTTAACTTCAGGTGAATACGGGCCACCACGAGATATAAGGCTTATTCGTAATAGCGGTTAAATGAGATTAGTTTTTGGAAAGTAGTGACATAAGGGATAAGGTGGTTAGCATTTTGTCACTTCTTCTTATCATAACAAGGGTTATACAGAAAGGAAACTTTCAGTAAAACAGCTCCATAAACTAATTTACTGTCTTCATTCTTTAAGTAAAATTTCGTTTTGAAATAACAGTACTTTAGGTGCGAGCAAGAAAATTAGCAATACAGTCGTTTTAGATTGAAATCTACTCATTAACAGTTAAAGAAGATATTAAATTTGTGAGCGTCAGGCAAATGTAGTTACCATTAATGAAGTCGATATTGTAAAAAAAAAAAAAAAAAAAAAAAAAAAACTGACGTCTGCAAAAAATGCTTTGATGTGGAGAGTGATATAAAGATAAAATACGTTGGGAGAGTGAATTTACTAAGATCTAATTCTGAATCTGTGGTGTTTCAGGGACTGAAGTAATTTGCTGTTCATAGATTATTAGTGTTGTGATTAACATGTTGATGGTTTGTATTGTTAATTTCACTCCAATTACCAATAAAGCGGAGCTTACTGCTCAACCTTCAAACTAGTGTTCAGTTACGGCGTTACATGTAACAGCAGCTCGCCATTAGTAACGTTAACCTCTATGATAATTAGGGAGTAAATTATTCAAAGTAAAATGTACTGCATAATCTTACAACAAAGATATACACCACTAAGACCCCGAACCTGGGTTCTCTTGATATTTAATCCTTAGTGACTTTCACTATACATAAAAATCTAATTCATACAAATGAAAAAATACTCTTGTTAAAAAGCAAAGAACCCACAGAATTTTTCCTCGTAATAAGCCAGCTAGTAAACCTTTTTTTTCACTTTTTACTCTTGTTTTCGAGGCATAAAAAGTGTGTGTATATTACCCTCGACAACAACGTCCCAGGAAAATGTAGCTAGCTAGCTTGGATTCCAGTTAAATTCCCCAGTGTGAAAGTGATCGTAAGTGGATAACATGATGGTGTGTGTGTGTTCGGTGAAGTGTGTTATTGAGTTGTAGATGAGAAATGAAAGAAGGTGCAGTGTGTCGGCTGATTCAGGCCTACCATTCCAAAAGACGTCTTCCGGTCCGGCTGCCAAGTGTAGAGTCCCGGACACATCACCATCGACAATGCGCACTGCGGAGATCTGGTACTTACCACCTACTGGTCTAATTTTTCTTGGAATGTAGGGCTAAACAAAAAAAAAAAAAAAAAAAAAAAAAAAAAAAAAATTCGCGAAAGTTGAGATTTTAAGGGGGTATATCGTCTATAACTGGGGGTGTAACTGGCTTTGGAAAGGGGGAGGGGGTCTCCCATACCAGATCTCACCAGAGAGGGGGGAATCGGACCAGATCTCACGAAGTCTCACCAGAGAACAGAGAAGGGGTGGGGTCCAGAAATCCGGAAAAACACCTCACGTAATTTATGGATGCCCCCTAAGTCAATCCTTACAGTGGATTATACAAATCATTCTTACTTTCCGGTCTTTATGCCTCAGGTCAATAGAGGTAGGAGAAGTATGACAAGTAACGGGAAGGAATTCGGCCTTGGATTTTTGAAGGATCCAGCAATCTCTTGGAGAGATTTCGGGAAACCATCTAAAACCGAAATCAGGATGATATCACGGGGATTTAATCCGCGTCCTCCCGAATGGCAGGCCCAAGCCTTACCATTTACATACCGGATTTGGTAGATGCGTCTTACTTGTAAAGTTAACGTGGTCGTTAAAATTAATTTCCATCTCTTCAATATTTTAATTTCTAGTAATGGTTCCTGTCTGGAACCATTTTCCTTCAAAGAAACTTAATGTAATATCTCTATCTTTGCGAAAATGATAATTCTCCCAAGATAACAATTTTTTTTTCTTACGGCTTTACGGCTCGTAGACGTCGAGGTCATTAGAGGCGGGATGGGACTGGAGACAAGGAACGGAAAGGAATTCAGCCATGCCATTTTGAAGGAAGAATCCCGGAATTCACCTGGAGTGATTTGGGGAAACCATGGGGAATCCAATCTGGATGCCCGGCGGGGATTCGAACCGGCGTCCTACATAAGCGAGGCTAGGGCGTTAACCGCTCACTTACCGCGCTCGGTGTCTCTAATTAGCGTAGTCGTAAATAACTATGAGCACTACAAACATTACTTACATTAATGGATTATTACTTCTTAGCAAAGGAAACGAAGACTCTTTCTTTGCAACATATATTAATGCCCTAATACATTTTTAATAATCTCTGGAGGTTAGTTTTCAGGAAAAATGCTGCACTACAATTCAAGTCTCCTTGCGAGCACTCCTTTTAATGCAGCCACTATCTTTCATTACGTTGTGTTTCTACAAGGAAGAGCAGAGATTAAGTTCAAAGAGAGCCGCTGGCACTGTGGATATCATCTCGGAATTGCAAAGCAGGCACCTCTGGGGTCAGGTCAGGTGTGTTGTAAGAAAACCTTACCCGTCTCTTGTTTAATAATATTTGTTCTGACGATACGCCGTCTTAACGAGGGACCCCATTCTTCTGTCACAATAGTGTGGCCCCACCAGTGTAGCTTATTACTTTATCGTAGGACCCCGCCTGACTTTACGGTAAGGGTTCAAATAGTCATGTAAAGGTTCCGACCATTCGAAATACGGTGTCTACGTTCTTTCCATAATCATCTGTGTCAGAGGTTTCAAACATATTCAATGATTCATAGTTTTCCTTGTAGTTTTATGGTACACGATGAAATAGTATTAAAACGCTATTTATAGTCCAAAAGTATTAATTTCTTGATGTATTTTATTTAAAATAAAACAGCGAAATAGAAATGGAGATATTTTCATTACGAAATACTTTCGCTTACAACATATTTCCACTAGCTTGTTTGCGTTATAGCTATCGACTGCACTATGTTACCTTTCCTTCAAGGATTGGCAAAAAGATTTTCTTAAGACCTCCCCCTCCAGAATGTATAAACGTTTGACTTCCTTTTCGTTTTCAATTTAATTATTGACTTTCCTGACATTCTAATTGTTTTAAGTTATTACTTTTCTTTTAAAAATGGAACTTCTTAGTGCTCACTGATAATTTCTTGTACATAGCTTTTCCTGACAGTACTGAGAATGATATCGCTTTAATCACGGTTGAACAGAAATCTAATTTCTTATGTACTACGTAAAACTTTTCTGTTCTATTCTGTACCACAACGGATGTGGCGATTAGTGTTGCCATCCCCACTCTGTTATAGAGTGTTATACGTTACTTCGCATAGGTGTGCTTTATACTCTACGGAAGTAATGAAGTTCTGTAAAATACTTTTTCACCTGACTCACGTTCTCAACTCACTAGTTGAAATTTTGCGTGCCAAAATATTATCCGAATGCACTTTACTCCATGAAATTTTGTTTGAAAGTTCGGCGCATTTCTAAACGCAATCACAATGAAAAGTGAAACTTCAATCACGTCACAGTTTATTTGCACCGAGCGTGGTGGTGTAACGGATAGCGTTCTGGCCTCGCATTCGGGAGGACGGCGGTTTGAATCCCCGTCCGGGCATCCAGAGTTGGGTTTCCATGGTTTCCCAAATCACCCAAGGCAAATGCCGGGATGCTTCTTTCAAAAGGCCATGGCCGAATTCCTTCCAATTCCTTGCCCCATCCTTTCCCGTCTCTAAAGACGTAAAGCAGTTAAAAAAGAAAGATTATTTGTTTTGTCTGAACGTTAATGTTGCTTTCGATTCGCTAGATATTTCTTGTGCACAAAGAAGGAGCTCATACAGCCCGTAAATACAATGTACAATTGGTTAAGAAGAACTAGTTTTTGTTGAATGGAAAATTGATGAAAAAAGTGTTCAAGCATAAAAAAACTTAAAATTATACTTTTTATACACAACGTACTTTATTCTTGCTATCCCAAACGCAAATGTATTTGTATTGTTCCTATAAAAGGTGGAAACCCTAGTGAAGATCAATAGCTTTTAAGTGTTTTTCATTTTATAGTGTCTACAACTTCTGTTGGTTAATTTACCTGAACATGTAATAATTTTCACTTAAATTTCCGTCAGCAAAATAAGCAATTATGTAGCAGGGAGCAATTTAATTAATCGTTTTATTTTTTTGAAAGATCAAATTTCATGTAATTTTGAAAACATCTACATATTGTGCCTACGTTGAGGAAGTAAACAATTTGCCACTGAATTTCGCTTCTGCCTTTGGTACACACAGAGAATTTCTATTGGCATCGTAAGTATTTTTTTTTTTTTTTTTTCCTGTAACAGCAAAGTGTTCTTCTTGTGCTACTTTGGATGGTATCACTCAAGAAACAGAGTGGAAACCCATAAAGGTGTCACTATTCAGTTGCTTCGGCTAGAATCCCTTTTGAAACTGTACCGAAATTCTGTGTCTTTGGTTAGTATCATTTCACTAATGATTGATTACTTAACAACCATGCAACAATCGTAATGGAATATGTAACTGAAATTGTTAGAATGGGGAAAACTCGGTATTCATTCACTAAATCAGAAATATCAATTAGTGATTGGAGTAATATTACTAATTTGTCACTAAGCGTGGCGGTGTAACGGTTAGCGTTCTCGCCTCGCATTCGGGAGGACGGCGGTTCGAATCCCCGTCCGGGCATCCAGATTTGGGTTTTCCATGGTTTCCCAAATCACTCCAGCCAATGCCGGGATGCTTCCTTCAAAAGGCCATGGCCGAATTCCTTCCCATTCCTTGCCCCCATTCTTTCCCGTCTCTAAAGACCTCGCTGTTGAGAGACGTAAAGCAGTTAAAAAAAAAAAAACTAATTTGTTTTCAGCAGTCACCAAGACTGCTTCAGGTCCTGTAATTCTTAATCGAATCATTCAAGGATTTGCGAAGTTCAATGCTGACTGGACATATGTCACTAGGTATACGACAGTTTAAAAACGTTACACCATTTTTTACTTTTTTTCGTGTTAAATAAATAACATACATAAAATAAGATCTAGTTTTTACAGATAGTTAATTGTTTCAGGATTATGATAATTTTGCTGTATTTCATCTGAGATGTGCGCTGATTTGTAACGAACCAATATACCAAAACAGTTTCAGACGTAAGAGATAAGTAGACGTCTCTAATTTTATATGAGCTACAGCTTAATCAAGTCCTGTAGGTTAAGCTGTACGCATGATTGAAAAGCGCTTATAAGTGTACCACGAACGAAAGCCATTAAATACCACAGAAACATTCAAAGCATAAGAATTTAATTTGTCGAGCCCAGAATATAGGATACTGAAACATGGCAGTAAAAAAGGAACTACTTAATTAGATGACATTAATTGATGCTGTTGAAGGTATCTCCAGGCTAATGTTCCATTAAACGAGTTACTATACTGCGCACACGACATCAAGTAGGGAACATTACTTCACGACATTCACTTGCACTCACCAAAGAAGAAAGCAATTCCCGGTTCATTGTTCCCAGTTCCATACATAGAGGTGATGAGGCTGCATTATACAGACCTTCAATCGCTGGCTATACTGGCTAGAAAGACCTTTGAAGGCCGTTTTGTTACACGCTGCTGTAGAACGCAGTTTCTCATTAAATGGTTCATGGACATTGAGAAGAGGCAATGGCTCAGTGACGCCGCTGTAATGGCATTTTAATTAAAATGCAAGAGACTATAACTATAGAGTGGGGTAACTGTTGGTATGCGGTGCCGGCGTCTTTATGGTTAGGCACAGCAGCCTTGATCTGGTGTAACCTTTATTCTATCTTCCCAGAAAATGAGATTACTACTTTGTATGCGCGACTGCCCCAGGTCACTCCTCTCCCGGCAAGGTCACATATGTTTAATGAGTGTATAGTCTGAACACAATCGTGGTAGGAGGCGACACAGAAACATCTTATTACCCGCCTTTTCCGCGTAAAATGGAGCATGAAAGAGTTTCACATATTCCCTAATATCGTCCACAAATATCTACTAATGACTTATAAATGGTTTTTGCTCACTTTTCGAGAAACACGTGGACAGAAATCACTTGTAAACTGAATAAATTCCATTCCCAGAGCATTAGTGCTAACTTGTTTTTTTTTTTTTTTTTTTTTTTTTTTTTTTTTTTTTTTTTTTTTTTTTTTAAATCTGAAGCAGCAAGCAGCCTCAATTCCTTGGACTAAGACTAATATCTTTGTAGAATACGTTCCTGTTGGTGAAAGTATCCATTCAGTTATTCAAAACATCAAATTTTTGCTCTGGTATAATCGAGAAGATTGATTATATACGAACCCGGTGTTATCATATGATTTAGAATACAGTTGATCAATATTATTAATTAAAATTTCCTTTACAAAAAATTACAGATGTCTAAAACCTTCTGTATTTTGTTCATGCCATTCAGTAATTTCTCAATATCCTCAGCCCTTTCTGCTAAAAAGACAAGGTCATCAGCAAATCGTAACATACTGATTCTTTCTCCCTGAACACTTACGCCACATGGAATTTTTTCTTTTACTTTCTTTATTGTTTCCTCTATATACAAGTTGAACTTTAACGGGGATAGACTACAACCTTGTCTGACATTCTTTTTAACTGATACTTGTCTCACATGATTCTCTACTTTTATTACAGCCACTTGATTCTAATACAGTTTAAAAAGTATTCTTTTATCTCGAGACTTTAGACCTGACTACTTTAAAATTTTTAACAACTTGTTCCACCTAACATTATCAACAGCTTTTTCTAAATCAACAAATGCCATAAAAGTATCTTTGTTTTTCTTGATCCGCCCTTCAAGTATTAATCTTAAAGACTGAATTGCTGCCCATGTACCACAATTTTCCCTAAACCCAAACTAATCTTCACCTACTATCTCTTCTGGATATTGTGGGTCATTTCCTCAATTGCGATAGGATCAATTTTATGAATAATTGTAACGTCAATGCAATTTAAATTGTTGTTTTATTTTCCGAACGCGTTTCGCTTCATTTGCGAAGCATCTTCAGCGGTTCTTTATTTTTCTTTGGTCACATATCCTTATAATTGTACAGCCTATTAGCATCGGTTATGACTGTAACTGCATTATATATTACACATATTGGTTGAAATTTAGCGATTATTTGCGTAGCACTGTAAGACATTCAGATCTAATGTATTATAGTGCTACGCAAATAATCGCTAAAATTCAACCAATATGTGTAATATATAATGCAGTTACAATCATAACCGATGCTAATAGGCTGTACAATTATAAGGATATGTGACCAAAGAAAAATAAAGAACCGCTGAAGATGCTTCGCAAATGAAGCAAAACGCGTTCGGAAAATAAAACAACAATTTCAATTGCATTGGCGTTATAATTATTCATAAAATTGATACTATCTCTTCTACTACCCTATCCATCATTCTGTATATTATTCTGGTCAGTAATTTTGAAGCATTTGATGTTAGACTAATGGTGCGATAATTCTCACAGTTGTCTGCTTGTGCTTTCTTCGGAATTGTGAAGATTTTTTTTTAATCAAAATCCGTTGGAATTTCTCCTGTTTCATAACTTTTTGATATCAGCTTGAATAATCTTTCGATTTCTTCTTCTCCTAGGGATTTAAGAAGTTCTGCAGGGATCTCATCTATCCAACTGCCTTATTTGCTTTCAAGTCATTCAGGACTCCATTAAATTCCGTCCTCAATTTCCATTAGGCTACTGTTTAATTCGCCCCATCATACAGTTTCTCAATCTATTCCTTCCATCGGTTAGCTCTATCCTCTGAGCTTAAAAGAGGAGTCCCATCGGCAACTTTAATGTTCACTCCTCTTTTCTTCATTTCTCCAAAATTCCATTCGATCAACCTATATGCAACATCTACTTTACCTACGAACATTTCCTCTTCTCCTTCTTCACTCTTTTCTTCTAGCCATTTTTCTTTTCCTTTTTTGGATTTCCTGTTTATTTGATTTCTAAATTGCCTGTATGGCTCTCTTCCTGTTTCATCCTGAATATTTTTGTACCTGCTCCTCTGATTCATCAGTTCCAAAATTTCTTCTATGATCCAAGGTTTTCGAGCCATTTGTTCCCTAAAGCCTAATGTGTCTTTAACAGCTTTCATTATTTCGGTCTTTAATGCATTCCATTCGTCCTCGGTTGAGCTCCTTTCAGAGTTACTTCTTAGACCAAAGTCTACCATTTCTACAAATCTTTCTCTCGTAATAGATTGTTTCAGTTTGTTCACTTCCAGTCTGTTCTTCTTATGCTGCTTCCTTATTCGCTTGAATTTCAGCCTGCAATTCATTACTATCGAATTATGGTTAGAATCTATGTCTACTGCTGGGTAAGCTTTACAGTCTAGAAATTCTTCTAAAAGTTTAATATTATGGCTTTCCGCTATTAATGCAGCATATGTTAATTGTTGTAAACTTCTGTAACTCTTCTACTGAAATCGTACGAGGAGAAAAGTTTTAGTTAAAAAAATACGTTTAATTCTCCACGTAGTTCCCCTTTATTTATGTAAACTTCGTTCAATGTATCGCACAGAATAGATTCCATTCTTAAAGGGTGACAGTGGAAAGTCTTAGACATACCCGCCTACGGTTGCTTTCAATTGACTATAAAGGTTTTCAGGTGGTTTAGAAATAGATGAAGTCAGAAGAAACCAAATCTAATGAATAAAATAGATTTTTCAGCAATTCGTAGTTCAGGTAACTCACATAGTCTCAAAACACTTTAGGGAGTAGGTCGATTATGCTGTGTCCTTTTGAAAAATTAGCGCTTCATTTATAACCGAAATCTTCTCCCACGAATTTTTTCATCCAGTTGATCCAATAGATGTACATGATACCCTGTTCAACGTAATCAATAACTAGTGTTGCATACACATCCGAGAAAATACTGACCATGATCTTTCTGGAAAATGAAATCGATTTTGCCCATTTTGGTGCAGATCTACCGGCTACTACCCACTTTTCGATTACTGCTTCGTTTCTGGCACGTAGTGGTGGACACTAGTTTTGCCCACAGTTACAAATCGTGACACAAAATTGTTTAAAAATTTCTTTCCGCATTTGTTTTTGCGCAGCATTTCACAAATGCGGCACCTATCTTGCACAAAGCTTTCTCATAGTTAATTATTGATGTGAAACAATCCGTACCGTTTCTTCTGATGCCTATGGCATTATCTACGTCAACCTCTTATCGCTCATCGTCCAATTCTGTATTGTGCACCTTGTGGATGTTTTCTTGTGTGGTTGGCGTTTAGAGTCGTCCTACACGTGGATAAATTTGAACACATTAACGATAACTTTTGAAATCAGCTGCTCATTTCATCAGTGTTGGAAATGAATGAGCATAAGGAGCTTCGGATGAAATTTTGTCGGTTGTAAATGATCCAAAACGAAGAATTTTATAACGGGACTAAATTTCAGGTTAGCAATTTCTAATAGATGCACACAATTCGACTACTTTAAAGAACCCTATGATGAAAACTACTCCATAGCCAAAGTTAAAATTTGACCTCCGTCACTGTGACACGTGTACCACCATAAAAATGTATTAATAGCAATACTATCTCTGTATCAGGCCGAGAACTTCTCACCTTTCATTGTATGTGTAGCTTTCCTATACCAGATTAACAATTCAAAGGCCTTTAATACAATAGTTAAACTCATGTGCTGTGGTTTGCCCGTCGCTGAGAAGCGAGTATTATTTCTGCCGAGTATACCTGAAGATACTGGTCAGACAAGTATCAATAACCAAATTATAACCTACCTTCTGCTATGATGATCGGCAGCCGATGTGTATTCTAAAATGTTTCCAGCGCTGGTTATGTACGACGCATTAATTAAAGGAACTTTACCTAGAAAATCGTATTTAATACAACTGATCTTATAAATTATTAAAGGACCTTTATTATTTATTTATTCAATTATGGTTGTAAATATTGAACGAAAGTTGTTTTTATACGATACTGTCCATATTCTGAACAATATGATAGAAGGTGTAAGTTCTGATTAACGAAAGATTTTCATGACGTGTGGATCCTTTGAGATCAATACAATGAACTTCATTTACTGGTTAAGCTGTGTATAATGTGCAGAAAAGTTTTTTGATGAAATAGTGGTCTTCGAAACGTTCATGCACCAAAGTCCTGGATTAAATCCAAAAATTCTCCACAGAGCGCATGAAGGAAGGGTATACAGCGATGTTGATGGCGATACGTCCGTCTGATCGGGACGTTAAGCCTGGTGGCCCTACGAGTCTTTCAGAAATTGGCGGCACATGGTTTCAACTAGGGATGTAATAGATATCCACATCCGCAAGTGCGGAACTTTAGCATGAAATCCTACATCCTCTTTCGCATCCGCATCCGCAATTTTTTAATGTGGATGTATTGCGGATTTTTTATTTACATTGCAATATATATTATTCGTTTCTCTTTATTTGAGATTCTGCCCATCATCGCTTGGTTAACAAAAAAGTGGTTATTTTCTGACGATCTTGCAATAAAAGTAACAATGAGCTAAACGGCGTTATTACCTAAGCGTCGAATATACAACTTTGAACTAGCATGTAAAGTAAGGGCCTTATTACACTAGGCGACTTGGCGGCGCCACCAGCCGGGCCACTGGTGGCTCTGCTCGTCGCTGGGCACAGGGTCTTATGGAGCTTATTACACTAGGGCAGCCAGTGGCGCCGCCAGAAACTGGCGGCCGGCTGGCTGCCCTGCCCGGCGACCAGGCGGGCAACCACTGGTGGCCGAGAATCGTGGCGGGGCATTGTATCTTACGTAGCTTATTACACTAGGCCACCTGGCGGCGCCGCCAGACTCGCCACCACGCGTTCAGTCTACTGTTCATATGCCCCCTTCCTACTTTACAATTTTAAAATTGCAGAGATACTGAGTGTCAGGTTTGGTGAGACAACTGGGGACAGTCATCCTGTGATGGGAGGGAATGAATGACGAACCTACAAAATTTGAAATAAATTTTCAGGAAATTGCGAAGTAACTCAGAAAGCTAAAACTGGTGTAACTGGTGTAGGTAATATTACTACAGATTTATTAAAGATTGTGGGATCGGATATTGTACCTTACCTTAAAATTTTGTTTAAAATGAGTTTGGAGACTTGCTGCTTACCAAAGGATTGGAAAAGACCGATAGTAGTACCAGTTCATAAAGGAAGGGTTAAAAATATGGTGAAAATTCCTGGCCAATTAGTTTGTCATCAGTGATGGGCAGAATGATTGAGAGATTGATATGCAACTATATCAGAAATGTCTGTGAAGAACGAAACTAGTTTTCAGATCGACAACATAGCTTTAGGCAAGGATACTCATTTGAATCTCAGATAGTTGGCTATATGCAAGATATTTCAAATCAATTGGAAATGGGAGGCCAAGTTGATAGTGTGGCACTAGATCTTTCTAAGGCATTTGACAGAGTGAGCCATAAAATGGTTTTAAAAAACTGAAATGTATTGAATTGAATGAAAAAGTTACTTGCTGGGCACAGGAATTCTTAAAAGTCAGAAAGCAAAGGGTTAGAGTAGGAAATACATTATCAAGAGAAGTGGAAGTAAATATGGGAGTTGCTGTTCATTATTCTATTGAATGACTGTGTTACGGTCAGAATCTAGGTATTTTCCAAATGATACAATGGTATACAATAGGATAAAAGCAGGTGAAGACTGAACAGTTGCAGGATGATCTGGATAGAATATCTAAATGGGTAGGTCAGCATGGAATGAAGATAAATGCCAAGAAGAGTCGGCTTATAAGATACAAAGATAAATAGATCTAAAGGTTAATTATGATTACAGAGTGGGGTCAGATTTGCTTGATGAAGTGTAAATTCTTTGCATAACGTTTGATAAACTCAATTGGGCAGGTGGTAGAAAAAGGTTACAAAATCCTTCATTTGCTGAAGAGGGTGATGAGAGGATGTAACAGAGAAGTTAGGGAGTTGGGTTACAAAACTTTGGTCAGATCATTTGTTGAATATGGTGGCGTAGTTTGGGACCACATTTTGGAGATCAAATACAGGAGTTGGAAGGTGTGCAAAGAAGAGCAGCTAGATTTGTTTGTGGAAATTATCGCAGGATCCAGTCAGTAACTGATATGATACAGGAGCTGGATTGGGACTCATTGGAGGAAAGGAGGAGGGTGAAGAGAGTGCTGTAAATGTGCAAATTGCTACCGGAGTGTTAGCTCCATCGCAATTAAACTGTATTCAGACGACAACAAGTTTTTTAATTACTTAAGGATGTCTAAATCGTCTTTCTTTTAATCATTGTACTTAGTAAACGTTGATATTACCGGGAAAGATACGAAAATGAGAAATTCTTCTTGCTTTACCCCTTTGTCTTCTCTACACTTTCACTTCCACTCATTTCCACAGTGACATTCTGTAGTTCACTGGACATATTCAACTACACAATTCGCGTACAATGCGAGGATAACAGCAAAGTGACTGCTCGGTTGCTGAGTGGCTGGCTGGCGGCGCCACCAGAATCCTGGTTGCGTCGCCAACAGAGACACCAGTGCCGCGGCTGGTTGCGCCGCCAAGTCGCCTAGTGTAATAGGGCCCTAAAGGTCGGGCTACTATAGACAGCACCGAGCTCGCACTGTCACCGACCGACAGTTTTCTTATTGTTGTCGCTCACTCAACTCAAGTGAGTTCAAACGACACCGCACCGGGTGTCGGCCGTCATTAGTTTGATTAGTCAGTGTCGAGCTGGTCGATATGGAGAAGCGTATACAAAGAGTTCAGACATTTCTGGTCCTTTACGACTGAATGTTTTAGCATTCTGATTGCTTTAGAAAAGCGCCCCTTTTTTCAGCCTTACTTTAGGTTCATCAGATGTTCGTAAAATGTAGGTACAGTCCTTGCATGCCTTGCGTGTTCGCATTAACAAATCAAAACATTATCAGAATTGAAGGTCGATTTTAAGGTCTGTAAGAATTGCATCAGAGACCCGGATTTTGAACCGTGGACCTCCCATACCCGAATCACACGCCGCAAGCATCTGAATTTAGAAGTACTGAAAAATATGTATGCAATCATATAAAAGTACATTTGGGATAGAAAAATAAATGATATAGCAAAAAATTACGTTGATTTTACTATGCTTGAATGTTTATTTGTCATTACAACCAGATTTCCCTCTTGACTCGGATACAGCGTACGATTTGGATACTGAAAGACCCTTGTTCAAATCCCTGTCTCAGCTGTAATTTGTATGGGTATTTATATTTTTACCTCTAGTAAAGCTTTGATTTGTTAATGCTAAGATGCCGGGATGATCCGTGGTTCGAATTTTACGTTAATCTGTAGGTCTTCTTTCAAAAATAGGTGACAACGATAGAGGTATACTGCGCGGCTGATGCGAAACTCTGTGACTGAAACTTTTAGATCACATGAAACTATCGCTTTTTTTGTTTTTTTAAACAGGATCTTTGCAGTCTGTATTTAAATTAATATGTATAATAATCTTATTTTTTGTTAAAAAAAATATTGAGTGAATCGAAAGGAACCTGTAACCGCTTTCACGGACTATCAAGAGTTAATTGAAAATCGGATCTCGTAGGTTCTACGAGTTTTACTGTGAATGCGCCACTAGAGCGGTGGAAGGGTTGGTGGCGAGCACGGAACTGAGCGTGGCGGGTAGGGGATAACGGCCTGACCTCGCATTCGGGAGGACGCTGGTTCGAATTCCCTTCCTGGACGGTTTGAATCCCCGTCCGGGCATCCAGATTTGGGTTTTCCATGGTTTCCCCAAATCACTCCAGGCGAATGCCGGGATGCTTCCTTCAAAAGGCCATGGCCGAATTCCTTCCCATTCCTTGCCCCCATCCTTTCCCGTCTCTAAAGACCACGTTGTTAAAAAGGGACGTTAAACTGTTACAAAAAAAAAAAAAAAAAAAAAAAAAAACCTTCCTGGAATCCAGATTTATGTTTCCATGGCTTCCCCCAATCACTCCAGGCGAATGCTTCCTTTAAAAGATCATGGCCGAATTCCTTCCCATTCCTAACCCCAATCTTTTTACGCCTCTAATGACCTCGAAGTTGGCGAGGCGTATAGTTATAAGACAAAAAAAAGGGCACGGAGATGCGCGGTGCGTGGCCTTGGGCTTGACGCTTGAATTAGTGTAGCTACGAACTCCACAAAGTTCATATAACAAAGATTTTTTTTAGACGCGTGCGTAGTTATGTAAATAATTTAATTCACTTGTGTAATCATCCCACATTTTTTTTTGTTATTGAAATATGAAGAAAAAATAAATCAACATGGCAGTATTATATGGAAATAGAATTTACTTATGAAATTTTTTTGTTAAAACATTAAAATATAAATAATTATAAACTTACAGTTCGACATCAGTTTCCGCAAAACATCCGCATTCGTATCCGCAAAGATGACATTCGCAACAACCCTAGTTTCAACCTCTCCTTTCTTCCACAAACACACATCACAGTCATTTAGGCAACACAATAAACATTCAAACGCATTTCGATGATTTCGTAAGAAAAACGTTCCAAAAAACTGTCGGTTGAGGAGAAAAAAAGTGGTTAATTTATGCTGTCTTTATTTATGCCATAATACGTCTAAAAAGATATTCTGAAAAGCGTTTAGTAAAACAAGTTGACGATAGCGTCTCTTCCGTGCGGGTGAAAGATAATTTTTTTCTCTTTCTCTCTATCTTTTTATGGCTACATCCCTTGTCGATGTCGAAGTCGAGGTCGTTAAAGGCAGGAAAGGATTGGGGACTAGGAACTGGAAGGAATTCGGCCGTGGCCTTTTGAAGAAACCATCCCGACATTCGCCTGGAGTGATTTGGGGAAACCATGGAATACCCAAATCGGGTAGCCCGCACGGAGATTTGAACCGAATTCGAGGCAGAGCTGTACCGCTCACCCACCACGCTCAGTTAGATAATGTTAGAGGAACTTGCAGCCATGCGGCTGCTGTGGTGAAGTGCGCATGTCGACGCGTGGCCACCGATAATAATTTGCGGAGAGACATCTCGCAGACCCGGCCGGTTATTAGCTTCGTTTCAAATAAACATGCCACCCAACTTTGCTCGGTGTAAAAATATAAACATCGTTAACGCGAGCGACCTGCTAGTGAATCAAAACCTCGGTTTAAAAAATTGTGGCGTACCTCGATCAGCACTCGTATTTTGTTTTTATTATTATATCTGCACGTTAGTCGTATTTGGCTATCAGACTTCATTCAGTTTTGGTGGGTGAGGTTTGTCAGTTCATACATACAAACGCTAGAAAGGGCAGAACCGAGTTTCTGTATTTCATGGACGAACACTGCTACGTATTTTGTATATAAATACTCCGTTTCATCATAAGAGAGCTCGTTAATTCAATCCAATTTGTTATTTTAGCGTGACGGGCAAAAATAAACCTATTTCACTGACAAAATATATTTAATATTTATTTGCTCTCTCTCATCACTTGTCAAAAGTAAATGATGGCACGTTCAATTTATCCAAATTCAGTATTCGTACGTGATTTTCTAACTGATCGATTTCAGTATGTTGTTATTGACGGGGAAGCTTCTTTTAAGCTGGATGTTACTTCTGGCGTTCCTCAAGGAAGTGTAATAGGACCACTTCTTTTAATTTTTATAAACGATCTAGGTGACAAAGTTGAATGCTGGTTGCGATTGTTTGCCGACGATGCAGTTACCTACAGGGAAATAAGGTGGTCTGACGATTGATTAGAAATTCAGGGCGATTTGGATGATATTTCCGAATGGTGCCGTAAATGACAGCTTTCACTTCATTGCAAAACGTGCAAGGCAATGCGAATAAGTAACAAAAAGAATCAGTTTGCTCACGAGTACAAAGAGAACAATTCAGTTGTTGACACGGTTGATTCCCTGAAGTATTTGGGGATAATAGTACAAAGCATCATGAAATGGGACTTGCACATAACTTCCGTCGTAGGCAAAGCTAATTCTGAATTATATTTCATAGGTCGTATTCTGAGGAATTGTAATGCCCATACAAAAGGAAATACCGTATCAAACAGTGGTGCGTTCGCATCTGGATTACTGTTATGGAGTTTGGGATCCATATCGCAAGGACCTGACTGACTCTTTGGAGAGGGTACAGAGGAGAGCCGCTCGATTCGTGAATTATTGCTACAGCCCTTATGAAAGCGTCACAGAACTGATACATAGATTGTGCTGGGAGCGTTTGGAAGACAGACGACGTCATTTTCGTTTGAATGTATTGGGGAATATGCGAAATTCTATGGACCTATGAGTGCAGTGATATACTTCTTCCGGCAATCTATTTGGGTCGCAATGACTGTAGGGATAAGATTCGAGACATAAGATGCCGTACTGATGCTTTTATGTATGCTTTCTTTCCTCGCGCTATTCGGGATTGGAATGCGAAGAATTAAGATTGGTGCTTAGCACCCTCTGCCTCCCACAATGTTTGAGAATTGCAGAGTATGGATGTAGATGTAGATCTTCCTCAGGAAACACATCTTATATATATAAAAATCTCGCGTCACGATGTTTGTCCGAGCTAAACTCCGAAACTACTTAACCGATTTTGATTAAATTTTGCTTACTGTGTGTAATTTCGTCCAACTTAAAAGATAGTATAGTTTTATCTCTATTATTGACCTCTATCTTTATTATTGAGAATTAAACGTTCATTAATTGTTTGTCATAGGACAATGGTTTGTAATTATTTGTATGTTCCGGAAGTTAGACCGGCCCAGTGGACCAGTGATTTAGGCGTCTGACTAGAGATGAAAAGGTTCGCTGTTCGAATCCCTGTCTCGGCGGGTATTTTCATAGGCACTTAACCCGGCCATCACCTCTAGCCCAGCTTGCTGTGAAGTATGCCAAGACAATACCGTGGCTCGGATTCCATGTTAAACTATAGGTCCCCTATACCCTGCAGAATTGGCGGGCTAGGTTAAGGCGGCTACGACAGGGGCCGAATACGCAGCCAATAGAAATTCTGTCACCAGTCCATTAAAAGCACAGGAAATTATTATTATAGTTCCTTAAGTTTCTAATAGATTGCGAAGTGTGAATTTGTAGACAGAACACTTGGTTATCCATGTAGATGGCGTTGTGTTTCGGTTTCTTTATGCTACAGTTTATTACACGCCATATGTGTTTATGTTTATGACATAACCGAGTATCCTGAATTTAGAGGTGCAATGCGAGGCAAATCGTATGCAGTTTAGAAATGCTGTAGGCGTACACATTTTTACGTTATATTGATCCCTCAGGAGTTGTTACTCTCGCATTCGGTGTGTGTGTGACTTGCACTAAGAATACTATAATTCCGGAAGTAAGACTGTATTTTTGTTAGGTTTTGCCGACTAAATGCTTATACCGATATAGATGGAATTTGCCAAGGAAATACTTTGTGTGTGTAGGTAGCGTATAGGACATTTTTTGGTATGAATAACAGTTTTTATCACAAAATTTTGAGAACTTATCGACCGGTGACAGAGATACGCGTGTGTGTGTGTGGTGTGTGTGTGTGTGTGTGTGTGTGTGTGTGGTAGTCTTTTACGTAACGTCGGTTGCTCAAGCTGTACTTCTCGCGCATTATGTTGGTGTATGATTTGTTAATATATTTCTTTTAGAGATAGAACGCATTATTTAGAATAGATGTCGATTTTCTCTGTACTATTACTTTGTGTCTGCTTAAATGTTTCTGGCACCTGTCTATTTTGTCTTCTTTTTTTTTTTTTTTTTTTTACATGCCTTGCGGGCGTAAACTGGCCCAAGGTATAGCTCTAGCAGAGCACGAGCAGCTAAAGTTATTAGAACCCAGGAATCGGATGCTCATGCTGAAGAAAGAGGATAAGACCAAGCAGAAATAAAGCTGCCTTTAGTCAACCCCCTCCATCTCCCCACATCAACGTACCTTCGTTTGTTTTTCTGTTTTTAAATATGTTGGAAATTGATTCTTTTCATGAGACAGGTTCGATGGTAGAATGAAATGGTGATGGCTTTCCTTTCGTATTGTGCCTACTTGGTGTTGTTTGGGACCAATCCTACGTTACTAACAGCATTCTATATTCAATTCTGGCAACGAAATTCTTAATCCATGTGTACGAATTAGCGGGTAAAATTTAGTAGTAGATATGAGACAGTACATTTAAAAAAAAAAAAAAATTGAATAAATTTTATTAAATACATGCTAACATCACTGCCATAAAATCTTTTTAGCTGCTTGACGATTATATTTTTGTATTTAAAGATTCGGTTTCGAAAACAATTTCGCTAGGTAACTTATGACTTCATGTTTAGAAGTAAAAGGGTATAAGATTGTGAAATGGTACTGAGAGATCTGAATTGGAAATCTTGTTTGGTGGGTCAGCATCGAATGAAGATTAATGTCACAAAGTGTCACCTTATTTGGCACTCTGGAAAAGTAAATAAAGTTTTTGTACGTTCCAACCGGAAAGCAGGCATTAGTTCCTGAAGTCATACGTAGTAAATACAGGGAGATTCCATGCTGCTGTTAAAATGGTAAATGTATCAATTTGAGTTAAGGGACCCAGGTCCGGAAACGACCGAGTCGGAAGTTATAATCAAAAATCGCTCTGATACCATTGGCAGTGGAATACATTTACCGGTACTGTTGTTGCTAAGATTTTAGGGAGGGTAATCCTGATGAGCACTTACAGCAGGTGTAGAGGTTGGGATAATAACTCAAAAGACTGGTGCATGAGATGCCTTTTGGGACTGAAGAGGATTTCCTGGTAAGAATTCGTGCTACTTGCGATACTGTTCGTACGACACTGGGGATATTAGAATAAGTATTACAGAACTGTGTGCGACGATGCGATGCCTGCATTGACGCCGGGGGATGCTTTTCTGATGATCTGTTGGAAATGTAGCAGCTTGTGGAACTTGTGAAGGTAAATGGAATTCAGTATTACTGTTCCGCATACTTAGGATTTTCGTCTCTGTGACATGCACTGTTACTAGTCCATCAACAGCGGAAACTATCTGAGAATATTGGAAAGTAATCAACGGTAATGCTGAACGTCATAGTCACGGTTCGGGAGATGGTACCCTCAGTTTGAGAGCTGCGCAAGGCTAAGGCAAAACTTGAATAGATAGTCCTTATAACTTTCTACTCCGTCCTTTATGGACCAAGATCAACTATCTCAAATTAATGCATTCAGAGTATTCCAGCATTCCTGATAGTTTGTAACGTTATCACGGAATCTCCCTGCATATTGGCATATCATTTGATTAAAAACTCAGAAAGTCAGAGAACATTTGGGAGTAAGCTGGAAGAAGTTTATTTATATTTTATTTTGTTTGCTTATAGCTTTAAGCCTTGTCGAAATTTAGGTCATTAGTAATGAGAAAATACTGGGGGCAAGGAACTTTTCTGCAGGAACCATCCAGGCATTCACGTGGAGAGATTTCTGGAAACTATGGAAAAAATGAAATTTGGATAGCCAGGCGGCAATTCGAACCCGCGTCCACCCGAATGCCAGGCCACAGAGGTATCCCTCACAGGTGGGTTTGTAAGTGCTATATTGGAGAGTGTGATGTGGGGATGTAATAGATAAGCGAGGGAACTGTTAAATCCCTTGCTTGAGTGTGCCTGAGTTGCATGAGACAAACTTTACAATATTTAAATACAGGAGCTAGGGGGTGGTAGGTTTGTTTTTGGAAATCGACACAGACCAGTTCTTCTAATATATGATATAGGAGTTGTGTTGTGAGTCAGTAAAAAATAGAAGACGTCTGGAGTCAGGGTTTGGAGTGTATAAGACCGCGGTAGATATTGGTCGAAGGATAGGAGAACGGAAGATGTGACATTACCATAAAATAGCTTTGAATCTGAAACATAAGGGAGTTCAGAGCTTTACATTTGTAGTCAAGCGATTCAAGGTCTTGAATAAGTCGTCGAGGCAGTGAACCATTTACTTCAAACAGTGAAAGAGTGTAAAGTGGAAATTCGTATAGCGGAAAATTAGGTGTAAGGGTAGGTTTTCTCGGCGAATCTGATGCTTGAAGATTTCTCGGGCATGCGGCCGGATCAATTGATTGTAGTTCAACAAATTTTCTATGGCGTAACGTGCCATTATCTTCAGGTTGCGTCTGCTGGCCGGCGTGAGGAGCGCAGTCCAGGACGCATGCTCAGATATCTTCAAGGAAAACTAGGTGTCTGCGGAAATTTTGGACGCCTCCATTTCCATCGCTGTCAACAATAATAATTGAGTTGCAAAGACTTGCTTCATGATTTTTAGTATGAACTTATATGCTTCAATATTGACTGGTCTCTTGCCCGTGGTTGTATATAAAGTGAAATATTTCTGAGGGCTTAAATCAAGTAACTACGTGCACATAAATTCCAATCTAATGATTCAATTTTCTTTGGATCCTTTCTATCCTTAATGAAATTTGACTCTGGTACGAAGCATACCAGAGATTAATATACTTAAGTAATCACGATGCGTTTGTTTGATCCGTTTCATCTTACATTGTTTACAGCCTCGCAAAGTAGGTATGAAAATACGAGCTCCAGTAAGCGGGCACTGGGCCAAAAAGTGTTTCTTAATAACAAGCACTGGCAGAGAAGACTTCGGCACCCTAATTGCATTCCAGGATGCTGTACGAGGCAGTTTTCTGTGCTGAGAGTTATTACGTCACCAAGGAATGCAACAAAAGTGATGAAAATCGTTTTATCTTTTGATTCAATTTTATCTCCGAGATGCTTTACATTATTAATAAAACAATTTTAGCCATATTGTTAGTTTTCAACCATTGCGGCTGCTTTAGCGAAATAAAGATAGTTGTGAATCAGTGAAACTTAAGCACTTGGCAATGAAAACTTATTTAGTAATGGTTAAATGGATATCTGTAGCCTCTGAGGACAGCTTGATGTTTATTCCACCATAGTTATTTTTGGTGCCAAAATTCTCTTCTCACTAATACATGAACCAACAATAGAAAGGGCAACTTTATAAGTGGTTGTATGTTTAATAGTCCCAGAATTGAGACGCCTGATTTTTGAAGGTCTCTGTTGCAGAAATATAGTAGGGAGTTTTCAGATAATATTTACTAACTGATACTCTCTATTTAATATCAGCATTGTTTACTAGATTAAAATGAATGTGTTCCACAGAACATGGTCTAAAAATACAGAAAATATGTTCTTTAACTTAGTAATATAAGGTAGCCTCCTAATTTTTTGAAAATAGATGACAAGAAGTATGGTGTATCAGTCTATACAAGACGAAATACTTAAACATTAGCAATTATATATAAAAAAATGTTCTAAATCTTATATAGTGCTAGAGAATTGGCTAAAATTAGATTTTTTAGCTTTAGTAGTTTAGGAATCTTATATTACATGTTAATAAATTTGAAAACTGATAAAGCTTTCAGATCCCTTCTCGTAGTGTAAAATCACTGGTCAACATTGGTTCGTGAAAACCCGTCGAACCAACCTGTCATAGACTAGTTTGTGCAACGAGAATCCGTACTTGTGATTTAGGGAAAGAGATAGTCAATAACCGATAGACTCTAAGTGAACAGCTCTTGATTGGTTTCACAGCGTAGTCTTCATCATCTATGCTGCGATTATTGACATATGCCTCGGCATCTGTCCAATTAGTGTTGGAAGTTCATGTTAGGCTGCTCCTATGGGCAGCACTTGTTAATGACTTAGTCGAGCGATTGACATTTATCATAGGACGACACGGACAGAAAGGGGTCATTACCTTAGCCCATTTCCGGCAAATAGTGTTTCGCTACGTGGTACTTGCACCGGAATAGCTCACCATTACTGCTCCGTTCGCTATGTTGTAACACGGGACTTCACTTCTCATTATGCGTCTTATTAACATACTGGAGTCTCTGGACATCACCGTGGTAAACAGCACGCTTGTTGATTCATGATATCTATCAATCAATTTTCCCATAGTATAATTGGCGCCTAATAATCAACGTTTGTAAAACTCTTACGACCGCAGTGAACGCGCTTGAAGTATATCCGCCGTAACGACCCTGAAAATAAAGTCTAACATGAGTGTCTCAGTCGGACGAGTATAATTTCATTGGCGCAATCACCATTTGATAATGACAAAAGTACAATTTTGTCACTAGTTATTCCCAACTTCCTCGTATGATGGGTTCACTGTTTAATAAATATTACTTGTATTGATGGCAACTGTCCATACCAGTTCTTGATGCTAATAAAGCCAAATATTGCACTGAATTTATTTATCTTCAATTAATCATCCACATGAATTAAAATTAATCACAACAAAAATTTAAATTTGGCAGTCCAAATTAGGACATTATAACTCCGTTCTTGATTCTGGCGTGATGCAGGAGGATTAACACTTGTCAGTAGATAGGATAGCAGTCGGTACAGGTGGTGTAGTGGATAACAGAGCTACAAGATCTTTTGACGTATGACATAAACAGCAACATCAGCTTTAAGTTCCAAAAGTTGGAAACAGAGCTATCTGAGTGGGTGGCATGCGTGCGTGATATCAATATCACAACACCATGCATCAAGTGTCAGTCAAGTGTTTCCGCACCATGAGCAGTAACACATTAGAACAATAAAAGAACGATAATTTGAAATCTCCAGTAATCGACACTGAAATAATCACCTTATAAACATAAAGAATGTTTTAAAGTCCATTGTTTACTGATTGCCTAGACTTTGTAACATTATTACTAACCCCTCTCCCCTCATTTTTATTATTAACTAGCTTTTACCCGCGACTTCGTACTCGTGGACATAGAATTTGATTGCCAGAATTGGATATACCTGTAGTAAGCTGAAAGTTTCCTAAGATACGTCCCAAACAACACCGAGTTGACATGATATGACGGGATCGTCATCGATATACTATTCTACTGTCGAAACTGTCTCATGATTAAAACTGTTATTCATACCGATAAAAACTATCCTATTTCCTTCCTAAAGATACATAGTAATTCCTTGTCATCGGTGTACACATATAGTCGTCAAAATGTAACAAAAAGACGGAAACTTTCTTTCGCATTTTTAACATTATTAGCTTAGATCACACACAAACTGCCTGTGGAACCAGTAACCCGTGAATAAAGTAAGCGCTTTAGCCACACTTCTACCGCCTACGATTTGCCATGCATTAATGGGACCTACATTTCAACATGGTATCGTTACTACAAAATCCTAAGCTTGGCTCAAACTATGAAAAACGCCGGCCTCGGTAGCGTAGGGGCTAGAGTGCTAGCTCCGCGTACCGAAGGTTGTCGGTTCGAGTCCGGCCGAGGGCATGGGTGTTTAGTGTTGTGTCTGTGAATGTCTTGTCCGTGTCAATACTTAATACTTGATAGCAACAAATCACATTGAGCTGGCTGTATGGCCCAGTAGCCGAATGCCATTAAAAAAAAAAACTATGAAAAACAATTCTTAAACTATTTTGCTCCCAACGGGGTTTGAATATGAAGCTCCACGGGAAATTTTGTTAAGAAGCAAGCACCTTATCCACTACGCTACCAGACCTCATTGTCGTTTCGCCTTACATAGATATTATGCGTCTGTCTGTCACAGTTCAGATAGTTTTCATAATTCAATGACAATATGTATTATCTATACGGAAAATAGTATCCTATGTCCACCCAAATGTCAAATAGCATCTCCTTGTCAAATTTCATCACAATCGGATTAGCCGCTTATCCCAAGAAAGGTAACAAACAGACAGACAGACAGAGTTACTTTCGCATTTATAATATTAGTATAGATTTACTATTATTATTAATATTGAGTTATGTAGCATTTATTAATTATAAGTATCGTGAATAATTGTCAATGTTTGTAACTTCATTTGTAATATTATTAACTTTATACAGACTGTAGTTATTTAGTGCGGGCAGCGATTGTTGATTACGTGCGTGGTTGTAGCATGGCAAAACGCGGGGAAATGTGTTTCACGCCGCTTGGAGAAGGTTGTCTCGCGTGGGTTCACGCTCTTAGTATACAAGCAAAAATATCGTGTGAAATGTTTGGGAAACTTATTTCAGTGTAACATAAGTTTCTCAAAAGTTGTGTCGATGAACAGTATTAATTAAATTCAAGTATTTTGACCAGAACAGTGAGTTTTTCATTTTCGGATTATATCAATTTCTTTATCCTAGCTGACGGCCCGCATGTTTTGAAATAAGAGAACTGGGCCATTTTCATCTAGACAACACAACTGGCTGACCATTTCTGTTGATAGTTGGTAGCTTATATACCGCGAACCTGCCAGGATAGCCTCCACATGGCGACCCTAGTTATGGATAAATGCTTATAATTATAAAGCAACGTACCGGCATATCATCTTAAATGACTGGATCTTCCGGTGCAACACCGGCAACTGGTGGACATAAGATCTTCAGAATTAACGTCACACAGCTGGCAAGGACCATAATTCAATTACTTCTTTCGGGATTCAAGATTAACATCCAACAGGAAGAAAAAATAGCGTTTATTTTAGACAGTCGATTGAGTCAATTTGTAATATACAAAGCTAAAATTTTAACAATAAACTGATAGTTAATTTCTTTTGGAAAGAATCTGTTAATCGTTTACAAGCGTGAAGGGTAGTTCAATTTCCTAAAAGAATTTTTTCAATATTCGCATTACAAAGAAAATTAAATTGAGAAAAAAAAATAGTTACGTGTTCGAAAATCGTAAAATAATAATAATAATAATAAATTTAAAAAATGGATAATTAACAACTAAAACCGATCATGGTGGGTGAATGGTTAACATTCTGTTAATCATACCGGAAAAAATGTCCTGTTCCCTTCCTACGGATTTTCTGGTCAAATTCCATTAATATCGATATATTCATTGTGTCGTCAAAACTTAACAAAAAGACAGAGACTTACTTCCGCATTTAAATAGTATTATTACTGCAGATCACACATACACTGACTGCGAATCACCCCTGAGGGATAAATATAACGTAAAAAAGTGTACACTTACAGCATTGCAGGACTACCTACGATTTGCCTCGCATTGAACCCTGTAACAGAATGACCAAAAATGGGTCATTCAGTACGTTTTTATATATAATATTTTGTATATTTTTATATATAAAAAGAATAAGAAAGGAATTATCGGAGAGGCAGTGTTTGTGGGACCTCCCAGCTAGACGCGCCAGATTGTCGCGCCAGGCCGGCGGCTGCCAGGGACAATGAACACCAGCTACCCTTTCTAACGCATTTGGTCAAGCATATAATCCCTTAGCTCTGGGAAACTGTACACTGGGGTGAATGATCGTATCCCAACCCGAGGTCTCCGAACGGGCAGTTTGGAGGTCACAGATGACGAATAAGTCCGAGGCTATGCCGAGTTCACACGAATTGAAAAAGACAATGATCGCCTATCGTCACAGCCGGTAGGAGGAGCTTGAAAACGGCAGAACCAATCGAGAGAGACTATCCTTTGCATTTTGTAATGCCGGTGTATTTTTGCTCTATGTAAACCACGAGCGACGGGGAGGAAGCTTTTCCTGCGGACGCTGGAGAGGACTTGACTCCGAGTCTTTAGACTGGAAGGAGCGGATCTTCCGAAGTTGGAGATCGCTCCGTCTTGGCATCGAACCTGAGGGTCGATAAGCGTGTCCTGTACAGTGAGGACGCTGTGCACTCATCCAGTACTCTTGCTGACGGACGTGGTGCATTGTCCGCTATAGCCAAGGGGCTATAGTAATTCCGCCGTCGCGGGAAATACATCGCCGTCAAGGTAATATTTCTACAGTGCAGTGTGGTACTTTTATTCGGTCATTGAATGATTAGGAGTTCTCGCACCCCCAAATATTGAGCTAGCTGTGGCAGACTTTCTTAAAGCCACACTTGGTGGATAATTTAAATTATCCTGGCGCCCGGCATTTGAGATCGGATACAGTTAATGTCAATACTGTATTTGATTTATGGTTCCCGATCATTGTGAAGGGAACTTTCATTTAAAAAAATCAAGTGTGAAGCTTTCTTGCTTGCCAGTTAATGTTGGGAGTTTGCTTCAAGATCAATTTTAAATGTGGTGGTGTTTTAATGCTTTATTTGTTTATTAATATGTTGTCAATTGTAAGAAGAGGCTTTGCTTAGTTCCCTTTATTAATATTTCAATGTGTTAATGTTAAAGATAAATAAGCCTCGCCTGTACGCCATTATGAGTACCCAACAAATTAGCAGCCTAGGGTTTCTTTGAATCATAAAAAGAAGTAAAAGGTTTTCACCCTTACCTCCCTCCCGGCACATAGCGCTACAACCCCCAAATCTGTGATATCTACAGTTTAACATTCAATCCGAATAACCGACGGCCCAGGCGTGACTCTTACGATCAAAAACAATTTTTTTAAATCTTTGTCTGCACGGAGATTTGAACCGGATACCACGATCCAACCAGCAGTTAGCAAGCGCCTTAACCACTCAGTTACCAGACCGATATATGAATATATAGTACAGAGACCTACATATCCTACGCGTCTGTCTATCACCGTTCAGTAATTTTTCGAAAGTATAAGACAACATTTATTATGTATACAGAAAATTTTTCAACCAAATGTAGACAGTACTTTTCTCCTTGTTTCAAAGGATGAGTGTGCAAACTTTCATCGAAATCGGATAAAAAATGTGGATTTGTATGAAAAACAAACATACATATATTCATCTTTATATATATACTAGCGGACTTGCCCGCTAGCTTAGCGGGCTTCGCCCGATTTTGGTCACGTGAATGAAATATTATATAAGTTTTTATTTTTTAGAAGGTGTGTAGGGTTAACTTTGCAAGAAATAAGACTGGTTCGTGAATAGCCATCCCAGCCGCATGGAAAGCGAGGCTTGCCTACGAAATATCCACAGCGCTGGCGTAGTGATGTAAAGAAATCCGAATATAATTTGTAGAATGTCGCAGAAAGCTCCATAATTTGTACAAAATTGTCTAACTGTAAACTTTCTGGAACCTTGTTGAACTGTGTAGAAACTTATACACAATTCTGCAAAGTTCGATCCAATCCCAGAAAAGCGAAAATATTCTTTTAAGTTCAAAAGTACTGAGGATGAGAATATCCTTTTCAAGGCGAAGGCAGCGCAGCAGGGAGCGAAGCGGAGTTGGAGAGACGTGTCGTCGACAATATCCGTATGCTGAGTGATTTTGCTTAGGAAGGAAAAGCAGGGTCTCTTATTTAAACCAGACGAAATGTTTTTTTATGCGGGAACAAAGAATCAGAAAATTAGCTACCCTTCCATTGGTTGTTTGTTTGGTGGTGATTTTGTCGCCGAGAGCGAGGGTGACCCCCGCGAAGGGTTTTGTTGGCCCGAGAGTCGAGTTTGGAACAGAGTGGCGCAGGTAGCCTTTTAAAGGGCTGCAAATGCTTTGGCCCTTACATTTCGTATAATCCGCGATAAAGAGTGCATGTGCCTTGTCGGTTAGCCTGATCTCGGATGTTACGGTTATTTATATAACACGTGTAAAAGCTTGCTGATACACGACATTTTTAGTTTTTCACTGTGGTGCGTAAATCCAAAGTTGACTTGGCGTCCCAACCATTGAGCAGGCTACGTATAGCTGACCATGTGAAAAGCACGGTTGTAACGAGCCGCGCTGTCGCCACGTTACAAGGTGCATTTTTATTATATATGTAATAATATAAGAGTAATTTACATAAATCTTGGGCGACCACGTGAATAGATTTTTTGTTGTAATTTTATAAAGTACGCAAGATTCCAAGTGAGGACTGTAATGAAATGGTGAACTTATACAGTGTATCGTAGCAAAGCGAATATTCAAGAATTATTGAGCTATGTAGGCTTGAAGCTAATCTTGGTGTTCCCGAGCCTTGGCGACAAAAAGTCGCGGATTTGGGATTTGCCAGACCACACACCCTGCTCCCTGGGGATGGGCGGTCAACGACGTCACTCTCCTGGCGGGAAAAGCCTGCCGTCCGAAACCCGAATGTTCCCTCGCCCGGCGAACTTAGCCGAATATGTCCGACCTCTGTTGAATTCCTTGGCCAAATCACATATCGAGGATACACGTGACATTAGGTGCCGACCTGAAGGTCCAATCAAAATGAGCGTATAACTCAAAATCCTGGGAATTTTTGTTGTATGTGAGCTTCGAGACTACAAATGGGCGGAGCAAGAAGTTTCCTCGTGGACCGAAGAGCGAGGAGCTGAGATTCCAGTTTCTACATTCTAACTTCGATCGCACCAGTCTGAGGTTGACTTGGAAAGTTGACTTCTTTCGCTAACCGCAGCTTGCCTTGCTGGAGCAAGGTTATCACCGCAACTCAGCCGGTAATGCGATGATGCGCATTGCCAGACCAGAGATGCCTATAGCCGACTTGTGAGATAATCTCACATATCGTGGGTCCGCTACACTCATCACAGACATCAGACGCAGAACTACAATGGTAATTGATTACGACCAAGCCATGTGATTGTGCATTCCGTGAAACAGAACCCGTAAGCGACTTTGAGAGGATAGGTCCATGTTCTCACTTTGTAATTGTAAAAACCCCTGAGCTAGCGGCATAATTTGCCAGAACTAGTTATTTTCGAATGATATATTGTTCATTCTGGCGCCCATGATTTTCTTTTTAACTGTAAAGTCACAGTATTATGATGCCTTTGTCTGAGGTAGTCATAACTTGTATTTTTCATTGTTTCCAGTTGTCATTATTTCTTGCATTTTGATTCTGAGATATTTAAAAGTAAATATACAATTGTTTGCTTGCCCATGACGGCTAATTGTAACTCTGAGCGTTGCTTTTATGATTTTGCCAATTTGTGTTAATGTTAACGGTAAATTCGCTCAGACTTGTAATCGCCAGTGATAAGAAATAAATGTCATATTGTGACAATTTTTCCTAAATTCCAACCAACGTCGAGATTCTTGCTAAATTAATAAATTTCCAATCCTTCATATAAATTAAAATTAAAAATCCACAATTATTAATCATAAAGGTATGAAAGATAATTGTAACGTGGTTTGCCCACCAAGGTATCCACCACATAATGTCGCCCAACGCTGGTGCCAGATGAGACATTACTTCTTAATGTCTGCGAACTTGGTGGCACTAATTCAAATTAATACAATTTGGAGCCCAAATTCAGAAAGTTTCATGGAATGTTGCACATGGTTTTTGGCTGTTTTATTATTCTTGTAGTCAATAGATATTCATACAAGATTTTATTTTGATGTTTCACTTGTATTTTAATGCATAAAGTTCATTTTGTTTCAATGCATAAAATTTATTTTGTTTCAACGCATTAAAGGAAGTTCATTTGTGTATTTCAATTGAGATGCAATACACTTTGTATTGTAACAATTTTGTGATCATTTTTCAAATTTTTAAATGAGTAACGTCAGTGTTGATTTCTTAATGCATGGTAGCTTGTAAGAAAATTAAAGACACGCATGTCTTGCCCATGTGTTTGAAAGTAAGTCTGCTTTCATGGTGTTGTGTTGCATGATTCATCGTTGCTTTTCTCTTGCTGTATTTTGGAGGGGTATATGTATTTGTGTGTACTGAAATTCGCGGTATTTTTGTTGTTAGTGAATCTAGATTTCGTCATTGCACAATTGCGGTGTAAATTCATTCGTTGTGTGTTCATATGAAGCTACGATCTCGTACGATAAAAGATTTCGATATGGAAGATCAGTCTGATAGGCAAAAATCTCCCGAAATCATGAACGATCAGGTTCAGTTAACGGAACAAAGCGAAATATTGGCTGCTGGGGAGGGGAACGTAAGTTCTGAAGTTCCGACCCATTCATATAGTTCGCAGTCTACTTTGTCGCCACAGGAAGATATGGAAAATTTTCCTTCACCTGTCGGTGAGATAATCCAGAACACTCCCGCTTATTCAGGACAGACCCAACAAATAACACAAGTTACTGTAGGACCACCACTCCTATCACAGCAGTTGTTAATGTTGATGACTGCAATAGAGCAATCGAGCCAAAAAAATAGCCAGCAATTTCAACAACTAATACAGAAAATTGAGTCACAAACACAGGAATTAAGCCTGCAAATTAATTCACAAAAAGAGGAAAACAAGAGAAATTCAGATTTGCTTAGCCAACAATTTAATTCACAAAGGGAAGAATTTAAAAGAAATGCTGAGTTGCTTAAGCAGAGTGTTGATGCACGGTTTGATTCGCAAGCTGCGATATTAACAAGTTTGGACGGAAAAATATCCACCTTCCATTCGGAGTTACAAAAACACACAGAGGTACCAACTGCTGCGATTACCGATGAATTGATCGAAATTGCACAAGTAGAACAAACCCAGAATACAGACCAACAGCTGGTAAACTCTGAGGAATGCGAGCTTTCCAACATTACGTCTGTCGATAGTATGGTCGAAGCAGTTCCGGAAATACAAATTTCCAATCGGACAGTGCTCGAAGACGTGACAGTGACGCGGCAGATTACTGAGCATAGTGTCAGCAAAAGCGTTGATACAGTGCAAAAGTCACTGCAGATCGCGGTTGTGAGTACGGAATGTGTCTGGTCAGACGCGCAGTTCCGGAAAACTTGTGTAAAGCGTTTCAGTTTGAGTATCCATGGAACAGAAAGGCATGATAGCATATACACCGCCATGATCGAAAAGCAACGCGAAATTTTTCTGTGCCCGTTCAGGTCAAAAGACAAGTATTTTGCTGCAGAAACTAAATTCTGGAGGATCAATGAAATCAGCTGGAAGGGAAGACAGACGAGAATGTTGTTTAACCCAGGTACCTGGTTGTCAGCTGAGCCCATTAGCAAGGCTAAGGGATCCGCCAGCACAATGCGTCTTCCGAGAATTTTGTTCGGGAGCGCAGATGTTGGACTTAGGGTCATCACTGAGTGCCAAACGTTTCTCGCCTCGCATCAGCGTTTTATCGCATTCAATAAATATGCGATGAGCGTGTATTCCGAAAGGAATTATGTGATAAAAAGAATCCATGGACGTCTCAAATTCGTCTTGTAGGCATTGTTCAACAAGTTGTGTAGCATGCCAAATACGTTGACGAAAAGGCTGACTATGAATTGACCGATTTGAATCATAAAAAAAAAGGGGGAAATTAAATGTACAGTACACATTCTTTTAGGTTAGGCGCCTTACCGAAATTAATGATGCTTGAAAAACGCCGATGCCAGTTCCGCTAGTCTAAACCGTCTGTTTTGCTGGAAAGATTAGATAAAACGTAAAATCAAACAAAATTCAAGTTGCACTTATAGTTAAAGCTACTTAGGATATTTCCATATTCGGAATTTTAATGCTTATTTCACTATTCCGAACTTTCTATTTTGTCCACGTGAAATATTAATAGTCACTTTTGACTTTCACGCTGTTAAATGGACATGATTTGATAAAAATCCTGAAATATTAAATGTTTTCCTGAGCCAGATAAATTGATACGCACCCGCGGAAAATGAAGCGCCATTAGCAAACACAATTTCTTGTCTTCGCAATCACAATGAATCTGACAGCGATACAAATATTGTGATATGCTTTCTAAGATGTATTCTGTGACATAAACGAAAAGGGTTTCAACAATTTGTGATGCATGAGTTCGATGTAACGTTTTACCTTAGGTAGTTGCATTCTATCTTTTCTGAGCAGAAGTGTACAGCGAGCGTAATATCGCTTTGTCTGTGTTGATCGAAGATCGCAAGTTATCTCGTCAACGAACTTTACTTCTTTGTTTGTGTGTATCTGTAAAGGGTGGCTAACGTGCCATAGATAATGCCCTATAGAACACGAAACCTTGCCAGAAAGATTTGTTTAAATTGGGTTGGTCATCACAGAAATTAGGAATCTTAAGTTGGATTACAGATATAAAGGAGAGTTTTCACAATACCTTGCTGTTATTTTGCTAACGATACAGTAGAGGGAGGTCGAAGAGCAAAAAGTTAAAGGCGACTGCATTTGTAAAGGCTAAGGGGAAAAACTTTATTTACGGGATATATTCAATAATTCAGCCAAGTTAAGGTAATTATATTTGATGCTAACTTCAATTGAAAAGGAATTTTGTATTTGATAAATGCACAGATGGTGAAGACGTGAACAATAAGATTATTGGTGATATCGACGTTTTTCCTGCTATATTTCTGGCCGTATTTGGTTGCCAGAGTGATCTCGAAGAATTGTTGTTTGTTGACGGACGGACAAACCGAGATCGGGCCTCATAACGCCCGGAATTTAAAGCCATTTCATACAAAGTAACGGTTTCGAAAGAGTGGGGAAACAGCTACCATCGAACAGCTGAGGTCATTAACGCAGGTAGGCAGCTGAACTGAACCGGCAGTTTCCGAGAATTCTGGCAGGTTGCGCATACCCAAGAGTGAATGGGAAAGAAAACAAAAGTTTCACGCCTCGTTCTAGCGGTATTTCGCGTACCATTACTGTAAATTGTATAGTATTCCATAAATTAGATTAAAACAGTCATTGTTGGACAGCACATGTTTTGCTCAGAATTATGTGCACCCAACGAAAATGATTTCAAAGCTTCTATTTGTGCTTTATATAGATTCATAGTATTCTGCTAGCGTGAAATCTCAAAATTGCTTTGTATTGGCAAACGGAAAACCTGAGATCGTACCGTTCTATGCACAAAGCTTACGACCTTTTCATACAAGCTAAAGAAGCATAAGTGTATAAAAGGAAAATATTCGCTAACTGGGATGGATTTCGGCATAAAACGTGGAGTAGACGGACATGTTAAGAGGGTTATAATAAATCCTAAATAAAAAAAAAAAAGAGAAAATTTTATTCTTTGAATGTCGAGATAATCTCGAGTCATCAATAGACCCATTGTGAAGGAATCGTAATATTACTGAGGAATGATAGTTACGCTATTCATTATCCTTTCAATTTGTGTGCCGAATGGATATTTTGGGTCCGCTTGTACGCCAAAGATGCTACAGCGACTTTGGTTGACGATGACAAAAGTTCACGTCAAACCGCATAATGTGTATAATGTCTCATATGGGAATGGTAAATTTTATAGAAATTCCATTACATATACCCACGAGCAAATACAGTTTCCTTTCGCCATGAAATTCGCAATCACTTCACAGACGGTATATTACAAGTTAGAGATGTCGACCAATGAAAGACTAATTAGGAGACCACCTAACATTCAACGAGTAAGGTTCATAATTTACGTAACAAACGAAAACATGTACTTACATCGTTCATTCCGCACCACGTTGAATTATAAGTAAATGCCACGTCATTAAAATCTAAGATTACAGTTAGTGATGTTTGACCATGAACACGAACACATCTTCTCTGAAATGCTTATTGAATTAACCGTCGGTCATGACGAAAATCACGTCACCGAATCCGACTAAACTATTCCGTTGTTTTGAGATTAAAACCGCGCAATGTAATGAGATATTTTACGCTCACCTCTAGCATCTATGGATGTTTGTTGAAGGCAGAATTATTTTTATGCACATGAGTAAAACATCACGCTAAATTGTAAATACAATGTATAGTTCAACCACTTTCTGCATAAGTATTCTGACAATGTTTTGTTTTATTAATGTGTTTCATTTTATTAATTTAATGTTAAGATTTGATACAAGTTATTTTCAAGATTATTATTTAAACATGTATGTAAATAATTTATTTTCATGTAGATTTTAGTATTGTGTTTAATTTAACTTTGTATTTGGGAAGGCTACCTGAATTCACGTGCTTCTGTTTGTAAAGAATTGTAAAACGGCCAAAAGGACATATGCTCCCGTTATATATTCACCTTACAAGGCAGGAATACCGATGGTTATTGGAATCACATTTAAAATTAATGTAATTATAAAAATGCTTAAGTTTTTGTTGAGTCACAATGGAGATAGAATTAGGTAGTTAAAAATAAAATTATTGTACCATAATTTCATTTTTCACCAACGGCCGGCCATATTGTAACGAGCCGCGCTGTCGCCACGTTACAAGGTGCATTTTTATTATATATGTAATAATATAAGAGTAATTTACATAAATCTTGGGCGACCACGTGAATAGATTTTTTGTTGTAATTTTATAAAGTACGCAAGATTCCAAGTGAGGACTGTAATGAAATGGTGAACTTATACAGTGTATCGTAGCAAAGCGAATATTCAAGAATTATTGAGCTATGTAGGCTTGAAGCTAATCTTGGTGTTCCCGAGCCTTGGCGACAAAAAGTCGCGGATTTGGGATTTGCCAGACCACACACCCTGCTCCCTGGGGATGGGCGGTCAACGACGTCACTCTCCTGGCGGGAAAAGCCTGCCGTCCGAAACCCGAATGTTCCCTCGCCCGGCGAACTTAGCCGAATATGTCCGACCTCTGTTGAATTCCTTGGCCAAACCACATATCGAGGATATCACGTGACATTAGGTGCCGACCTGAAGGTCCAATCAAAATGAGCGTATAACTCAAAATCCTGGGAATTTTTGTTGTATGTGAGCTTCGAGACTACAAATGGGCGGAGCAAGAAGTTTCCTCGTGGACCGAAGAGCGAGGAGCTGAGATTCGTTTCTACATTCTAACTTCGATCGCACCAGTCTGAGGTTGACTTGGAAAGTTGACTTCTTTCGCTAACCGCAGCTTGCCTTGCTGGAGCAAGGTTATCACCGCAACTCAGCCGGTAATGCGATGATGCGCATTGCCAGACCAGAGATGCCTATAGCCGACTTGTGAGATAATCTCACATATCGTGGGTCCGCTACACTCATCACAGACATCAGACGCAGAACTACAATGGTAATTGATTACGACCAAGCCATGTGATTGTGCATTCCGTGAAACAGAACCCGTAAGCGACTTTGAGAGGATAGGTCCATGTTCTCACTTTGTAATTGTAAAAACCCCTGAGCTAGCGGCATAATTTGCCAGAACTAGTTATTTTCGAATGATATATTGTTCATTCTGGCGCCCATGATTTTCTTTTTAACTGTAAAGTCACAGTATTATGATGCCTTTGTCTGAGGTAGTCATAACTTGTATTTTTCATTGTTTCCAGTTGTCATTATTTCTTGCATTTTGATTCTGAGATATTTAAAAGTAAATATACAATTGTTTGCTTGCCCATGACGGCTAATTGTAACTCTGAGCGTTGCTTTTATGATTTTGCCAATTTGTGTTAATGTTAACGGTAAATTCGCTCAGACTTGTAATCGCCAGTGATAAGAAATAAATGTCATATTGTGACAATTTTTCCTAAATTCCAACCAACGTCGAGATTCTTGCTAAATTAATAAATTTCCAATCCTTCATATAAATTAAAATTAAAAATCCACAATTATTAATCATAAAGGTATGAAAGATAATTGTAACGTGGTTTGCCCACCAAGGTATCCACCACACGGTGTATCCAAGTTTATGCCGACGACGTTTAGCGATTGTCCCTGAGCCTTATTGATAGTCATGGCAAAAGCAAGTCGAACGGGGAATTGCAATCTTTTAAAATCACAGGGCAAATCATTAGTGCCGGGTATCATAGGAATACGTGGTATAAAAACGACATCTGCCTTAGCGTTTCCGGTAATTATTGTTGCTTCAATGACATTCGGAAGCAATGTTTTAACGGAAAGTCTCGTCCCGTTGCACAGCCTGGGAGGGTCAATGTTGCGCAAAAGAATTATTGGGGAGCCAATTTCCAAATGTAGTTTGTGTGGAGGCATTCCAGGCGGTTCCAATGAATTCAGAAATTCCGTGGGGTAAAATACAGCTTGTTCAATGTCCACCACGTTGTCGATGGAGGTGTAGGTTACGATTGATCCTGGAACCTTTGCCTGAATGATGTCGTTCACTTTGTTGACACTGTCGTTTTTCGGGGCAAGAATTGCTCTCTCACAAAGCCACTGATGGTCTCTGAAGGTTTCACCTATGTTTGAGAAAACTGTGTCAATCAGGTCGTCCACTGATGGCAGAACCGTGCAGAAATCCGGCGGAAACGAAATGAGTCCCGTAGATGGATCCTCTGGAAACTTGCCCTCTCCTAGTAGAAGCAGCTGCTGTGCGAATACCTCGGCACCTATGTCTCCTTGCAAATGGACTCGCATGTTTGTTTTCAGGGTTTTAGTTTGGACGTGTCGCCAAAGCGATGACGCCTTGATGCAAGCATTGAGTTCATCTGCTGGTGTTGATCGAGGAATGACTGGTAGTGTCTGGCGGAAGTCTCCAGCAAGCACTACCGTTGCTCCCCCCATGAGCTGATTGTTTGTCCTGATGTCGCGCATCGTCCGATCCAACGCCTCCAGAGCGCGTTTGTGAGCCATTGTACACTCATCCCACACGATGAGCTTGCAACGTTTTAATAAATGGCCTTGACCTGAGGACTTACTGATATTGCAAACTGGGGTCTCAATGTGATGAAGATCTAATGGCAGCTTAAGAGCAGAATGTGCCGTCCGTCCACCAACCAACAACGTGGATGCTATCCCGGATGAAGCTAACGCCAAAGCGATTTCACCCCGCCGACGAACTTCTGCAAGTAGCAAGTTGATGAGAAACGTTTTTCCTGTCCCTCCTGGTGCATCTAAGAAAAACATACCTCCTTCTTGGCTGTCAATAAGACGTATGATTGCATCAAAAGCCTGTCGTTGATCATGAACTAAGCGGGGCTTGTTCTGCTCAACGAACGTTTTGAGTTCAACGGTATCGTAGTTATTTTCTCTCCAAACATCTCTATCAAGCACTTCTTGACCATCGCGATCGGGCGCGTCAAGGCCAAGCTGAATAAGGGTTTTCCCTGCGATCAAAACACATTTGTTTTCCAAACTGATAAGTGCTTGGTTAAATATTGCAGCGCAGTAGTTTATGGACGGCTGAGTTCTGCGTGCGGCTCTTAAAATATCCTCACTGAGATTCTCATTGTATTTTTCCCACAGATTTCTTGGATTAGATGGAGCGCAGGTCGTTATGATTATGGCGAAAAGATCTCCCAGCTGCTGCGGAAAGGTATTGATGGATGCCTCGGCTAACGTAGTATCCCAGTGCTGGTCATCTTCCAATAGACCTCTCCTTTGACACGCCTCACGGTACGTTTCGCAGATTTCGCCGTTGACAGTTTTCAAATCTGCGAACGATTTTGTTCCTCGGACAGTGTGCAAGAGCATTCGCAAGAAGTAACATTCCGCGTTGGTGGGATGGACGGTGTATACACATCCAATGGCGTCAGTCACAAATACGCCTGGATTTTCGGTCATTCGCGCACCCCGTTTTCGTCTGCAGAATGTTCTTGTCGATGTTTGCCACGTGTAGTATTTCGGCACCTCCGCGTATAATAACGTTTCGGCAAAAGGATCTTCTTCGAAGAGTTTGAAGAATGCTGTTAAGGTTGTGTTTTGCGGCTGCAGTGCTCTTTCGCGTGCTGTAGCTTCGGTGAAATAAACTCGTTGTCCATTCTAGATGAACACTTAGGTGGAAGACCGTCGGATAGCGTTCGTGGATTGGGAAATTGAGAATTCGCCAGATAGCTTCATTGCTGTTAATGTACCTTCCCAGTTGATGTTGCATTACCTCGTACCCCGCATTGGGATCCTCGAGGCCAAAAACGGCCATGTCACTGCCCTTGTTGACGTACTTACAAATGTATTTTATGGATTTCACCGAGCTGCAGTATTCTACATTTATGTGGGCCTGAAACATTGTTGACAGGATTGGGGAGTACGGTACCACCCACCTATTGTCTATTTCAACTTCAGTGAACCGATTATCGACCTTAACCATTACTTCTGTTTTTAATCCTCTGTTGTCGGGGCTGCGTCGTCTGTACAGAGGGTAACCGTCATTCCCGGTTTGTGTTTCATTCACAAACGGCCGCGGGTACCTATTCGTGCATTTTCCGTCTTTCATGCACGGGGAATGAGAAATGAACGGCCCACATGGTCCATGAATCATATTTTTCGATACAACGTCGAAGAGTAAAGGATCTTTGTCAGGGTCAGGTAGCTCCGCTGATATGACCATGTCGATGTCGATAGGTCGAATTTTCTCCTTAAGCCAAACTAAGATGTGCGCGTGGGGAAGCCCTCTTTTCTGCCACTCGACAGAATACATCCAACATATAACTTCCCCAAAAATATGACAATTTTTAATGACATCAATAAGTTTTTCCAGTATCTGTTTGAACACTCTTGCTATGATGTCATGTCGGTCAGTTGCACTTTGGCCGGGGAACAGGTTTTCAGTGATGTCCTCCCACGCTGAATTACTTGTAAATGTGATAAATAGATCCGGACGGCCGTGTGTTGGTACATATGCCATTGCGTCTTGTGCGTACTCGTGTATATGCCTTGGACTCCCGGTAAACGTCGCTTGCAGTATATTTTTTTTTTTTTTTTTTTGTAACAGTTTAACGTCACTTTTTAACAACGCGGTCTTTAGAGACGGGAAAGGATGGGGGCAAGGAATGGGAAGGAATTCGGCCATGGCCTTTTGAAGGAAGCATCCCGGCATTCACCTGGAGTGATTTGGGGAAACCATGGAAAACCCAAATCTGGATGCCCGGACGGGGATTCGAACCGCCGTCCTCCCGAATGCGAGGCCAGAACGCTATCCGTTACACCACCACGCTCGGTCTGGCAGTATAACCATTCTGCCAATGTCTGCAACGTTTCTGTCACTGGCGATTGCGTCTCGCAGATGAATATAGTCGTCAGCTCGAAGCTGTTTCTGATTTAGCCTGATAAAGAGAAGGCGCTTACTTTCCACTTTTGCGTACATGTCGACCACAAATTGATGAAAAAGATCTCGGTACTTGTGTATGTGGTTTGAAGAATTGTCGCGTATCATGATGCGATAAGCGTAGAAATCCATCGACGATACTTTCTTCTGAGTGGTTTTTCCAGTGCAGGGATCTGTTTGCATGACGTTGAAATGGTAGCCATCCTCTCCTTCCCAAAATATTAGCGGGTACTGTAAAGCGTCATATGAACGGTGCGTTTCTGATATCCGATGTAAACCTTCGCTCCTCCTCTGTAAGACGATATCTCGCCTATCACAGTCTTGTCTGGAAATGACAATGGCGACTTCGTTGATTGTGGGCGCATTAAACCACCGTTCATGTTCTCCTCGCGGACGTGTGTCAGCTCTTATCACCACCTTGTATTCTTCCGTAGGCATCCTCTCCAAAGCTGTCTTGAACAGCCTAACTAAGTAATTCTGTGAATGCAACAGTCTTTGCAGATTTAAAACAATCTCTCGTCGAGTGTCGGGTATCGTTTCACACCGTCGATCAGCTTGCGATTCTTCATCGCCCATGAAATAAATTTGCAAGAATTTTGGGTCTTCATCGGGAAGTGGAAGAATAGAGCCTACACGATGGTAAATTTGGCCCTGCACCTTGAATGTGGGCACGAATCCATCTCCGACGATCACGTTTGCCCCAAACGAAGTCATCTGGAAGGCAGAGTTGTACTTCCGGATGTTTTTCAAAAAATGCTTCGATTCGGGGTTATTTCCAGAAATGTACGAACTCAGTGGAGGAGGTGGCTCTTGAAGAGGTGTCAAATTGCCCCTCCCGTTCGAGCAACACATTCCAGCTGGTTCGCCTCGGAATTTTTTTGCTTGACAATAACCGCATACTACGTCCATCTTCCCAATTAGAACATTTGGATGTGTATGGTAACCGCACTGAGGATCATAATTAAACGCCCCCAATCGCAGGTTACCTTGTCGGAGTCTCTCTCTCGCCTGATTTATCCTCACTCGAGATTCCTCGACGCGAGCTTCCCTTTGCTCAGGTGTTTCCGCAGCCCTCGCTGTGGAAAGTCTAATTCGCTCTTGTTCGACGCGAGCATCCTTTTGCTCAAGTGTTTCCACTGCCCTCACTGTGGAAACTCTAATTCGCTCTTGTTCGACGCGAGCTTCCCTTTGCTCCGGTGTTTCCGCAGCCCTCACTGTGGAAACTCTAATTCGCTCTTGATCGACGCGAGCTTCTCTTTGTTCTGTCGTTTCAACAGCACGGGACGTGGAAGCCCTGATCCGAACTTGTTCAAGGCGAGCATCGCGCTGTTCAGGTGTTTCAGATGCCCGCATCCGTTTTGTTTGTATAACTTTCGGATTTACTTGTCCTATTGATTTCCTTTTTTTCGGTGGCATTGTTTGTGTTTTCTCCGATTCCGTTGCAGTGATATGATCTGTGCGTTACTTTTAACTGACGCGAGCTCTAATGGACCCGCTAATATATACCCTTTCGCAAGGGAAAGGATGAAGGCGGGTATGAATGGAAACTTCTAGAATATTCGAAATTATTCTTGTTTTACCAAAGAATAGATAGATGGTCCAAAACACACTGGAAAGTTGAAGAAAAGTTACTTCAATAATCGTAGTTGCGGGGACGAAGATTCGAACCCGAGCTGCACGCTTGACAGGCAAGCGCGGTACCGCTGAGCTAAAGCGCCAACTGCCTGGCGAATCGGCTAGAGAGCTACATGGGCTGAGCTCTGCTCGGCCGGAGAAGAGACATGTCCGCTGGGGCGCTCGGAGTATTGCCGATTATCGTGGAATACTGCAGAGTATTGACACAATTCAAGTTACGATTATTTCAGCATCATTTCTTTCATTTTAATTACGAATATCTCTGATCCTAATTGCACTATTTGAACCGGACAACTTCGATTCGACAGGAAATTTTTCAATTATGAGACAACATGTATTATTTATACAGATAATTTTTCAACCAAATGTAGACGGTATTTATCTCCTTGTTTCAAAGGATAAGTGTGCAAAGTTTCATCGAGATAGGATGAAAACTGTTGATTTGTATGAAGAACAAACAAAGTCCAGTGCTCTCCCTACAGATTTTCTCGTCAAATTCCGTCAATAACGGTATAGGTATTTAATTGTCAAAACGTAACATAAGACAGAGACTTACTTCCGCATTTATAGTATTCCTACAGCAGATTACACACACACTGACTACGAATCACCCCTGATGGATCAATATAACGTAAAAAAAGTGTACATCTACTGTATTGCAAGACTAACTACGAATTGCCTCAGATTGCACCCCTACCTTTGTGATATCTACAGTTTAAAATTCAATCCGAATAACCGATGGCCCAGGCCTGACTCATACGATGAAAAACAATTTTTTAAAATTTTAGCCTCCACGGAGACTTGAATCGAAGATCACGACGTTCGTAAGCAAGCTCTTTAGCCACTTTTTTTTTTTTTTTTTTTTTTTTTTTTTTTTTTTGTCTTATAATGGCTTTCGGCAGCTGTGGCCATACAGCCAGCTCAACGTGGTTATTGTAGCTTCCAGTTAATCATTTATCATCCAGTGTTTTTTTATATATATCGTATCCTCTCAGTATGGACACCACAGGACGGACAGGACATTCACCCAGACACACAACACTTAACATCCATGCCCGCGGCCGGATTCGAACCGGCGACCTTCGGCACGTGGAGCTAGCACTCTAGCCCCTACGCTACCGAGGCCGGCTTCCACTGAGCTGCCAGTTCACTACACGGAAACACGGCCTGGAGACGTCCACATCCAACGTGTCTGTCTATCGCCGTATTTCGAAGTTATGAGACAAAATGTGTTATTTATACATATAATTTTTCAACTAAATGTAGACAGTATTTTTCTCCTTGTTTCAAAGGATAAGTGTGCATAGTTACATCGAGATCGGATGAAAACTGTGGATTTGTATGAAGAACAAACAAACCAACAAACAAACCAACAAACATACAAACAAACAAACATACATTCATCTTTATATATAAAGATGTGTGTGTGTGTGTGTGTGTGAAATTAAATCTCTCTGGTTACTACATTTTCATGAGCAAACAGCTAAACCGATCTAAATGAAACTGGGAAATGAAATACTGTGCATCATTAGGAAGAATGCAATACTTTTTCCGTGATAAAAAAACATATTTTGTCACGAAATGTTGAAAAGTATCCAAACTGCGGTAGACTAACGGATAGTTTCTGTAATGTTATATCGGCTGCTCAGGCTTTGTCTCGCTCACAGTAACTTTTTGTATGATCTGTTAAGAAATTTCACGCACAGACACAATTTATTATGTAATACAGATGTAGATTTGCGTTGCATGCGATGACTGTCAATAAATCCAAGGGACAGACACTGAAAGCAGGCAAAGGTACACTTAAAAAAGACGTATCTTTCCCTTGCCGGCTCACGAATTTCCAACACAGAAAGGTTATATATCCTAGCGAAGAACAGCTGAATCAAAAATGTTGTGCATAGAACAGTATTGACATTTCCTCAGAAATTAACACAATTTTAAACCACAAACAAATATCTGTCGTAGGAACTGTAGTAGGAAGACTCCTAAATTTAATCCTACACCTGACCTTTAGTTTGTTGCTATTTTGAAACAAGCAAATTGGTTCTAATCATGTGGTTCAGTAGTAGAATGGTTTTGTGGTGACATCCTCGTAATTAAGGAAAATGGGGAATTATCAGAAACAAGCGTATAGAAAGTAGAAATTTTGAATAATATATTTAAAAAGGCTTTCACGACAGAAAACTCGGAGTAGATTCCGATATTTAACAATCGTACCAACAAAATTATGAATGAACTCGTTCTCGATGTCGAGGGAATAACTAAACTGCTTATGAATGTAAAAACCAATAAGACTCCCGGACCAGACGATATTCCTACAAGATTCTACTCTAGGTACGCAAAAGAAATTGCGAAGTATTTGATGAAATTATATACCGCCTCCTTGGATCAAGGAAAAATATCAGCCTAATGGAAGACCGCTATCGTATGTCCAGTGTTTAAAAATGGGAATGTTAATGATCCTCAAAATTATAGGCCGATCTCGTTAACCTCAATATTTTTCAGGATTTTTAGAACATATCATCGATTCAAATGTCATGCGGTTTTTTGAAGAAGGTGAGCTTTTAAACCCAAATCAACATGCCTTCAGAAAAGGGATGCTGCGAAACACAACTTCTAACTCACGACTTTTCCGTATTATAGATGATCAATCCCAGGTTGATTTAGTTCAATTAGATTTAAAAAATAATTTCGACACTGTGCCTCACACTAGGTTACTTAGGAAACTTCGTGGTAATGGCATATCTCGACAAATATGCGACTGGGTTGCAGACTTTCTGGAGGCAGAACACAGTGTGTAGTTCTCGACGGTGAGCGTTCATCACATACCGAGGTGAGGTCCGAGGTTCCCCAGGGAAGCGTGATTGGGACTCTTTTGTTTCTCATATACATTAATGATTTGTGCGACATAATAAGGCCGATGAAAAGATTATGTGCCGATAATGCTATTATTTATCGTGAAATCACAACCCAGGTCGGCTGCACTTTGTTACAAGACGATATTATGAAAATAATTGCGTGGTAACTTTCATTTGGAGTTAAACACTAAAAAGTCATACGTGTAAGTAAAAAGGTGACACCACTTAGCTCTGAATATACAATTGATGGTACTGTCCTTAGAATGGTAGATTTTGCTAAATACCTAGGGCTAACAATTCGTAATAATTTGACGTGAAATGAGCACATCGAGAATGTAATTGGGAAAGCAAATCGTATGCTCCGATTTCTAGGTCATAATTTAAAACAATGCACTCCGGAAGTTAAATCGGTTGCATACAAGTCACTAGTGCGTCCTCACTCAGAATATTGTTGTTCTGTATGGGGCCCCGATCAAAAGGGGTTAATGGAGGCATTAGAGAAGATCCAAAGAAGAGCCGCCCGATTATTGACAGGTATATATAGTTGGAGGGAAAGGGTTAGTGCGATGTTGAAGGAGTTAGGTTGGGAAAACCTGGAACACCGAAAGCGTTGCTCTCGACAGAAGCTAATTGAAAAATTCACGACTGACGTATTTCGGAATGACAACAAATAAATATTGCTACCAGCAACACTCATATCTCGGAATGACCGCGAAAATAAGATAAGAGAACTCAGGGCCAGAACCAGTTCATTTCTGTACTCATTTTTTCCACGAGCGTTTGGGGAATGGAATAGAAAGTATTTACAGCGCGAGTTAACTAAAAATCCAAAAAGAGTAGCTTGAGTCGGTTGTGGCCGCACAATGTAATTTAATACATTTCGATTGTGGAATGGATGTTGGAGCTAGACGCATGGGCATACGTGAATCTAAGATTCCGCAGGGTTAAGAGTTTACTGTTAATACGTAATATATGACATTATTTTACACCATGGACACCGTAATGACCGGCCACGCCTACTTAATGACCGACACCAGCGACATCGGTGTCGAGGTGTTAGTGTTAACAAACAGAAGACTGTGAGTCAAAGAACATCACACTCAATGTGAGACGTATGGCAGACGTGTCCGTGCGGACAGTGCAGCGAAATCTGACGTTGATGGAATATGGACCGACACGTGGGCCTCTGCTAGAAAAAACGGCATCGGCTGTAGCGCCTCTTGTAGGCAAGTGAATATATTGCCAAAAAGTTTGTATGGCTCGACTGTAAGAGCTGATGGTAGGATTCGAGAGCGTTGAAGCCCCTTCGCGGCTATTGACCTAGGTTGCTAGGAGTGTAGTGTGCAACCTGGTAGTGCCTCCATTTTTTTTGTTATTGTCTGTGTTTACAGGGCGTGGAAAACATCAACCGACCATTTACTGGAAATGATTATGTTTAATTTCTTGGAGACTATTTGCAGCCATTCATGTTACTAAACAACAACGATATTTTCTAGGACGACTATTTGCCATGTTATCTGGCCAGATTCATTTACGATTAGTTTTTTGACCATTCTGTACAATTGCAGCGAATCGTTTGGCCACATTGATCGCCATGCATGAATCCAAACGAACATATCTGTAACGCGATCGAAAGATCAGTACATGTATGACGTCCTGCACAAGTAATAATTTCGCAGTTATGTACGGCTGTAGAGGAAGCATATCTGAATATTTCTTCAGGGGAATTCCGACGAGTTGTTGAGTCAACACCACGTCGGGTTACTGCACTACGCCGGTGAGAAAGGGGTCTAACAAGATATTAAATGGCCTCCCATGACTATTGGCGTTTCAGTGTATATGTTAGGCTCAATGACCGAAAACACTCATTGCGGGGGGGGGGGAGGGGAAGTCCACATCGCGTTCTGATTTCTTGAAAACGACCACCACAGAACGCGTTGTGGCTAACTCAAAACGGCCACAACGCGAAATTTGCGTTTGGTCCAGGTCACAATCTCCACACATGACGACTTTCTTTTTTTTTTTTTTTTTTTTTTTTTGAAAAAAAAAAAAAGAATTGTAACACCACGGGTAAGAAGAATCAGTTACATTAAATGCAGCCTGGAACGATTCGTAATGTACACAAAAATTTATATATTGATAAGCCAGAACGTGTTGTTCCCGTTTTTTTTTTTTTTAATTTGTTGGGATAGAGTTATCATGTATGTTAAACCCTGGTTGCATGTTTCGTTGAAATCCATTGGTTAATGTACTCATGATACGGACAAACGGACTGACAAAAATTCCAAACTTTATGATTTTGATTTTCACCGCAGCATTTATTCTTTTTTTTTAAAAAAAATAAAAATAATCGAATAATTAAATAGTACAAATCCGACTTCATTAAAAAGTTTCTTTAATAATAGATCTTTTTTTTTCAACAGCTTTCGACAGGTCGTTACTTATAACAGGCAGCATATGATATAACTAACGATTTTTTCGACTTATGCTGCTTCTGCAGGCGAATTCGGGAATATCAGAAAAACGGAGCATGTTTATCAATAAACGAGAGCTTAACAGAGCTATCCAAGCGTTTACTACGATTGAGCAGTGAAGTGAATTTTTCGCAAGAACGAGTGCAACCGTTTCCGCCTTGGCTACTTTAAATCCGAAGGGAAAGCTCTCTCGCAGAGCTGCAATGATCGCTCCCGTATTCTGTGTGTGAAGGCTCCGCCCAGCAACACGCGATGCATGAAATATCAATAGCGTAAAGCGGGCAGTAGGCGAAACTCTGCCAGAAGACCATAACGCTGGTAACTCTGCAGTTCTTAACGCTTAATGCTACCCTCGGTCCCGTAGCGGAAGGGGTAACCGAGTTTCTAATTAGGAAGTTTGAAAAGTGATGCGTACTGCAGACGCATGGGAGACTGGGCTGCTGATAAATAGCGCTGTTTCCTGGGGGATGCGTCTCCGGAACAACTTACATTTACGTAATCAGACTTTGGTAATCTTAGCATTTATGCACCGTGCGGCTCACCCCTGTGTCAACCAAGCAGCACTCTACAAATTAGACCGGTATCCTCTGTGGCTAACTCCTCCCAATCTCTTAAACATGACAAATATGTAATCATCAGATATTGAAACATTGTTAATATTTAAGCATCAGTTATCGAAACATTGAAATTATGTAAGCATCAGATATTGAAACATTGCTAATATGTAAGCATTAGATATTCAAACATTGCTAATATATAAGCGTCAGATATTGAAACATGGTTAATATGTAAGCGTCAGATATTGAAACATTGCTAATACAGGGTGTCCAGAAAAGGACTCCCTGATTTCAAAATTAAATATCTCGAAAACAAAGATCGATAGAGGAATGCAGTAAACGGTATGTTTATCGTGACAGCTGTAAGAAGTGTATACAGCAGTTTGAAATAATAGTTACAAAATCTGCTAACAGATGGCGCTGTAATCGCCATACGTAATGCCTAAATAGTGATCCGAAGCTCAGGGCGATCAGTTCCACCATTGAAACGTGCCAATGGTGAACATTTTGAAAACATTGTGATGTGATTGTTTGCAAAGATTGTTTTCATACGATTATTTCACTTATGTATGCTGATATGAGCGTACAGCGCCATCTGTTAGCAGCTTTTGTAACTATTATTTCACACTGCTGTATACACTTCTTACAGCTGTCACAATAAACATACCGTTTACTGCATTCCTCTATCGATCTTTGTTTTCGAGATATTTAATTTTGAAATCAGGGAGTCCTTTTCTGGACACCCTGTATGTAAGCATCAGATATTGAAACATCGCTAATCTGTAAGCATCAGATATTGAAACATTGCTAATATTAAGCATCAGATATTGAATCATTCCTAATATGTAAGTGTCAGATATTGAAACATTGCTAATATTTAAGCGTCAGATATTGAAACATTGCTAATATGTAAGCTTCAGATATTGAAACATTGCTAATATGTAAGCATCAGATATTGAAACATTGCTAATAAGTGGACGTGATTGTTTATTTACTAAGAAAAAACTAGAAAAACGAATCAATATGTTCTTCATTATATCACAGGCAAATCACACCTTACACCCCAAAATGGAAATCATGTAATTCAAATCCCAGGAAAGTTTTTTTAATGCACGGTATTAAAAAGCACTAAATATTCAACTTTTCCTGATTTTACATAAACTATATTAAAAATACTAAGGACGCGGCAGTAATATGATAATCAGTTCTCCTTACAGTCTTTGTTCAGGGTTGTCACTCAAATGTAATTTCATTTCTATGTGCTGTCGTTGCCGCATGCAACGCCAGTGCTATGTAATACCGCGTGTATGGCAGTGCAGACACTACTCTCTCATCGGAAAATAAATTCGGAACTTATTTTGTTATTAAATTTAAATAGTAACAAAAATAGACCTTCAAAATAGTTTTAGGAAGTGTAACAACATTTCGTTTCCGTACAGTTTCTTTTTTAAAGTAATATTGTTTGTCTGTATCTGTGTCTGCCGTTGTTATTAAGATTCGTCAATCTGACTTAATGATGGAAGTTTAGTAAACGTGGGTTCTTAGGCAAAGTGAACTAACTGAGCTATTTTCAAGTTATTCTCTCGAATAAAACTCATTCTGTATTTATATGAATTCCCTATTGAAAAGAAAAGTCACTTGCACCCTTAAAAAAAATCATTTTCAGTAGCGGAAAGGACCTGAACTTCACGTATTTTATCCCTTTCATGGGCGGTGGGAAGATTGCTTCCCACATACTTTAATGTCTCCCAGGGGCCAAGAGATTCAACATTCCCACATCTAGCTAATGCTGCCATCTGTACATTAGAATGAGAAACACGCGAAAATTCCCGCTGTTGCCAACAGCCACACTGGCAACAATTGACGGAGCGTTATATGTTTGCTGGGCTCGGTTTCGTGTCATGAATACGTCGTTTTGGTGTTACTTCGTGCTTATTTTTTTATATATGCAAACAAAGGCATCTGTAAGTAACTCCATGGTACTTATTTGATATTTTATTCAATTTTCTTGATGTTAACACACAAAAGAAAATTTCTACCCAATTCTAACACATCAAAAATAGGTTGTAAATATGTGGGAATATTTGCTCCCACGGTTCAAATTGGCCATACGTCTAGCATTGTTTTTCAACTTTTTTAGTAGACAGTTTGCCTTTTTATTGAGATGTAATTAGGCGTATTCACTTAGTTTAGGTATTTCTCATTACAGAATTACTGTACCAGAGAGGAGGACGTGCTATAAAATCTTTTCTCAATTCCTGAGGATGAGGCAGTTTCTGACATTGAATCAGATAATGTTTCAACAGATGAGGAACATCATATACGAAACATTCACTTACATTCTCCTATTAATTTTCAACAATAAGTGTACTCAGTAGTAGTCAGTATTTCAGTTCATGGAGTATGTTGAGTCTCTGCAGAATCTCCCACAGTATCGACAAAAGTTATAGCTCTGTGTGATGAGGATGATCTTGGTATGAACTTGGATGGTGATCTCTAAAATGGTGGCACCCATTTTTTTTTTTTTTTTTTTTTTTCCTAGTTGATGCTTCTATTGTGAATGAGTTTATAATGCACACAGCAGTCACAGGAAATAGAGAGCAACTAACATTCCGTTTATAGTTAGCAAGAAAATTACTGTCCTCTCATCAAGGAAACGACGTGGGTGTCCACCCGCATTCATTTCAAAAAATGCACACATTATTAGTGATCCTAACGAAATCAGACTGTTAAATGTTGGTAAATTTGTGCCAAAGAAACTTGTGAAGTATAGTCGTTGTCGTTTATGCTGTACAAAACAAGAAGGAAGAAGAACAAGAATAATGTGGTCAAATTGCAATGTCGCTTTGTGTGTTGATCCATGTTTCAGACCGTTCTATAACACCCAGTAGTGAAACATTTGTTAATATTTTGTGAATAAAAGGACATCTACCAATCATATATATTTTTTAATATTGTTTTCCATTGTAAATTTTTGTAAGAACAAAATTTCTAAAAAATTTGATAGTCACCTCGTGGTCCGTGGGAAGCCATCTTCCCACACAAATTTTAAAAAAAACCGGTGCCCAAAAAAATTTTGTTTTTGCATGGAATGTCTTGGGTGCTTCATAGCAAGTCATTGAACCCCCAACTGTTTCCTGTAAAAAGCTGAGAAAAATGTGCCCATGAAAGGAACATTTCGTTTCCGTACAGTTTCTTTTTTAAAGTAATATTGTTTGTCTGTATCTGTGTCTGCCGTTGTTATTAAGATTCGTCAATCTGACTTAATGATGGAAGTTTAGTAAACTTTGGTTCTTAGGCAAAGTGAACTAACTGAGCTATTTTCAAGTTATTCTCTCGAATAAAACTCATTCTGTATTTATATGAATTCCCTATTGACAAGAAAAGTCACTTGCACCCTTAAAAAAAAATCATTTTCAGTAGCGGAAAGGACCTGAACTTCACGTATTTTAACGAAGAAGAACCGTGGATGAGAAAAACTGTATTCATCAAGGAATCGTTAACTTTCTTTTATACAAAAATATATATATATATATATATATATATATATATATATATATATATATATATGTATATAATTCGATATGTTTGCACTTATAATGTTAAAAAAAAAAAAGTTTCACTGCTGGAGAAATAATTTGTTATGTATGCTGTTAATTCTTGTCATTTTGTATGCAGAATTGTTCTGACAGAAACAGCCATTAAGAAAAAGTACATTTGCGCATAGTGTAAAGTTTCAGATTGGACATTGACCTTTGGATAAATGTCCAATGTGAAACTTTACACTATTATTACCACAAATTCGGGGTCATATGAGGCGGGAAAGAATTTTTTTAGGGTGGAGGAAGGAGGGAATTAAAGCAAAAAATTCTGCCATAGTCATTTGTAGGAACATTCCCGGCATTTGTCTAAAGTTACTTCCGGAAACCATAGAAGACTGAAATCTGGATGGCCGGACGGAGATTTGAAACCACGTTCTCAAGTATACCAGGCTCCAGGGTTACCGCTCATCCAGTAAGCCCAGTATGAGCCTTATAAACTCTTAGTCAGGTGTTAAGTACTTTAAGTTATGGCTAAGTAACACCACCAATGCTTCTAGTTCTTTTCGTAATAGCAAAGACTTATTTGAGTTAAATTTGATTATATCCATCAAGCACTGTCTCGTGTAGAATACACGCAAGCATCGAAGACAGATGTAATGTTTGAAGAACTTGCACTTAGGCCGAGTGAAGTGGATGCGGCTGGCTGTTCTCAGGATTGATCATGGCACGGTTGAGTGCCACGCAAGGCGGCTGATTGATGGTGTGATAAAGCATAGCTATACTTCACTGCTACCATTCGGATTGTTTGTATAAATAAATTATCTTTGTCATTGTATTCAGTTTCGACGTCTCTACCCACGCTATGATAGAATTAAATCTTCATTATTAATATGCTTTAGACTCCACAGCCTATCATTACGTTAAAGCACAATGACGGGAACTAGGGGCGAAACGACTACATTGGTAAAAATACAGTCATAGCATTTGCTACACTGATATAGTTTTCCAGAGGTTTATTGTGTATGCAAATGGTGAGATGATACTCTCAATTTCAATCTGTCACAAAAGTAGAATATTCGCATTCAGAATAGTATAAACATTAATGAACCTGTTGGATAAGCAGTAAAGTTGGAGCCTGGGATTCCCGTGGACTAGATACTGTGTCGGCCATTTTGACATCGGTTGTCGAATGTTTTTTATAAGTCACTTCTTCCTTTCAAGCACATGACTTAAAAGAAAAAAAATAATGTAAGATTATCTGCTTGATCAAACGATGTTGAAGTGCTTTCATGCTATCCCCAAAAAAGTATTTCCGACAAATAAAGTGATGACAGCACGTATTACGTCATCATATGACTTTCAATGAGTGCCAGAAATGAACATTTAAATATTTGTAAATACTTAGAAGTTTAAGGGGAACTGTACAGCTGAATACAGGGGTTATGGTACCAAATATGAATTGTAGCCACAAAAATCGTTGAATTGTCACTAGTAAAACTGTCCTGACGGTACAGAATATTTCTCTGATAACTTGACTCTTCTTTTTTCCTTGATACCTAATCACCAGAATTTTTGTACAAGTTTAGCGAAATGTGACTCATGATTAGTGTTTCCAGGCCTAATTTCTAAAAATTGGGACGGAAGGTAAAAAAAAAAAAAGTGTGTATATAATTCACTCAATCTTTATAATTTAGGTAGGTCAGGGATAATTTCTGAAAGTATCTATAGATGATAGAAACTTACGAATCTTATTCGTATACTTTCTAATAATATTCAGACTTGTCTATGACAAGTAACACAATATTGTGGAAAAAAATTCTTTTTTTAAGTTGAATTTTAAGTACTAATTATGCTGTAATGAGCATACAGTATTTATATTTTATCAAATTTGTATTGTTAGGTATTACTGCTTTTAGCACAGCGTTGTTTTTTTATAACATTGTCATAAAATTCACCACAAGACAAAATGTTGGTTTAATTTGTATATCTGCTTTGACATGTTCGCGTGATAAACGGTTTAGTCTCTCAAACCAAATTGTGTTAGCCTCCGAAAATATCCTTTAAGCTGCCACGTTTGAAACCGGTGTTGTTGCCATGAAAGCAAATATGTTTTGCAGATCGCCAAGATCTTCATTTGAAATACGTATATTATGCAAGTTCTGTAGCGACATGAAGACTTTGTTCCGCACTGCTGCCTTCACTATGTCTTTAACGTTACAAACTTCCTCATAAATTTCATCCATTTCGAAAAACGTGTCAATTTTTAGTTTGTCAAAGATGCTAACCATTGACACGTAAGTGAAAGAGTCATCTTGCAGAGCAAGTGGCTTTAATAAGTCTAATTTGCTTTCACTAATTTCGTACTTGGTCTCAATGCAATTTAAATTATTTACGGGTCAAACACAACAATTTTTTTATATTTAAAACTGTTTTATCCAACTATTTTTTCAATAAATTGCCACCCATGGAGCTTACAAATTCTACAAATTCCTCGTCAATACTCTGCTTCAGTTTGTTAATGAGTCTTACTATTATACGGCAACCTTCGAAACTAAGCAATCGTTCGTTTTCATGGCTCAATACGACATCTTGTAGGACCTTCTGTGCTTTTTGGAAAAAAAACCGCCAGGTTCTCTTTCTTCAAAATTAAAGAATATCCAGAGCGCAGTGGGACATTCGTTTATTCCCATACATATAACCTTTCAGGAAGTGGAATGATTTCGTGGGACGTTCAGTTGCGGGGAAAAATGACAACTATCCCGTTGTTACATGTCGCAGGACGAGCAAATTCAGATTCATGTGTCTCAAAAAAGCCTTTTAAAGCTTGAAAACGTTTTGCTTTGTATGGAAATGACAATGCAGCAAAGGACAAAATTCTCCAAGTCAAATTTACTCAAACCCAGAGCATACTTTACACTGTTATGCAAAATGTGTGCAGGACATCACCACTGATCAGCCAAAACATTACGACCACCTACCTAATAGCCGGTATGTCCGCCTTTGGCAATGATAACAGCGGCGTCGCGTCTTGGCAGAGAAGCAATGAGGCCTTGGTAGGTCGCTGGAGGGAGCTAGCACTACATCTGCACACACGTCACCTAATTCCCGTAAATTCCGGGGAGGGTGGCTATGAGCTCTGACGCCACGTTCAATCACATCCCAGATATGTTCGATCGGGTTTATATCTGTCGAGTTGGTGGGTCAGCACATCAATTGAAACTCGCCACTGTGTTCCTCGAACCACTCCATCACACTCCTGGCCTTCTGACATGGTGTATTATCTTGTTGAAAAATGCCACTGCCGTTGAGAAACAAGGTCATCAAGAAGGTGTATGCGTGGTCTGCAACCAGTGTACGATATTTATTGGCCGTCATGGTGCGTTGCACGAGCTCCACTGGACCTATAAATGCCCACATGAATGTTCCACAGAGCATAATTGAACCCCCGCCAGCTTGTTTCTGTCCTGCAGTACAGGTTTCAAAAAGCTGTTACTCTGGAAAACGACGAATTCGCAATTCGCACCCTCCCATCGGAATGATGAAGAAGGTATCGGGGTTCTTTAGACCATGTAATGCTCTTCCTCTGCGTCAACGTCCAGTGACGATGGTCATGTGCCCATTTCAGTCGTGGTTGCCGATATCGTGGTGTTAACAATGGCACTTGCATGGGTCGTCTGCTGCGGAGAGCCATCGTTAGGAGTGTTCGGTGCACTGTGTGTTCAGACACTGCCCAGAATTAAAGTCTGACGTTAGTTCCGCCACAGTTAGCCGCCTGTCCTGCTTTAGCAGCCTGCCCAGCCTACGACGTCTGACATCTGTAATGAGGTGTAACCATCCAACCCCTCGACGTTTGGACGTGGTTTCACCTTGGTTTCGTCACTTGTTGAAGGCACTCACCACAGCACTCCTCGAACACCCGACAAGTCGTGCAGTTTCCGAAATTCCCGAGCCGAGCCTGCAAGCCATCACAATCTGTCCTCGGTCAAACTCAGATATATCGTGCGCCTTCCCCATTCTAAACACCGGTAGTACGCTCACTGATACTACATGCACCCTGCGTGTGTCTGAATAGCAGTCATTTCCTCGTCAGGTGATGCTGATGCCTGGATGTGTTTATATAGATAGTAGGTATTTAGTCATAATGTTCTGGCTGATTCGAGAAATTTTTTTATTTGCATCATTCAGTAACTGGAAAACTGAACTGCGCAAAACAAAGTTCACATCTGCGTTGTCTGCACAGTTATTTTCAAGATGTTTTGTATCAATATTGCATTCCTTCTGTCGCGTCACTAAATTTTCATACATGGCTGATGCAGTTTGATTTGTATCTTCGTAAAAGTCGTGTATTCGGATCTTTAAATTTGTTGTTGGGTTGTAAAATCTTCCCATAAGTGGAAAAATTTGGAGGCGTGTGTGGCAGTACTCTAAAATGTATTATTTTGAAGAACTTCGATCACTTCTTGAGTAGATGGCGGGCCTAAAACATTATGTGCAGTCCTACTGACCTTTGTTCTTCCAATTTACAGTTTCTTAGAAATTTTAGAGTATTTGTACATAATACGTTGAATTTTGATTCGCAGTCGAGTGCATTAAATTACAAGTTGTGCTAGACCGAGTGGTGTGTCTTTGTGACTTCGGTACCTATCATTTTCTCTTCTTTTCTCTCATTTAATCGGTGTACAAAAATATTTTCATTGATGTTGTTAAACTGGCACTTCTTTCTTTTTTGTCTTCATTACATTTCTGGTGTTTTTCTATGTCGTTTTTAGCAGCATGAGATTTGCTAAACTGTTTTAGCTTTATATTTGAGATAATAAACATTCAACCCGAACTATAAACTTACAGATTCTCAGGAGTGAGATGAATCTTAAAACCACCTGAAAATACTTAGTATATGTAAAGGATTTTAGTATATTGAAGTGTCCCTTATGTTAAGGGAGCGACTTCTCGACCTCACTGTGGCCGATTGTTACCTGTTATTAATTTCCTAAGAGTGTTGAAGATTACAAAATAAAAAAAATTAGGTGGCCGCCAGAGATTGGAGTGTACCCTATTCTGAGGGGAGCGACATCCAGATCTCAAAGTATTATTAGTTAAACATTAATTATTGAACAATTAGAATTATTAATCAAGTCGAGTGACATATTACATTACCGGATGGGACAAATTGAAACAAGGTTCACAATCTGACTTTACGATTTACTTAATCATATGAAATTTTAAAACGTTTTTAGAACACAAGGGTACATCACTTTTTTCGTGGAGCAAGATCGTCTGTCTCGGGGCGATAACTAGGATACAACGATGATGCAAAAGTTCCTTTTTCCGAATGGTGATTACCGTGCAGGCGAATCTAAGTTGTTGTATAGTCGGTGGAGTGACCAGCTCTCTGTGACCGGCCGGCTGCCTCCCTGATGTCTATCCCGTGGTCAGCTGGGCTCACCTACCCCTCTCGATAGTCAACCAACAAATCCCCATTGTCTTCCGTGCTGCCGGACGAAGCGTCACTTTCCACCCCCTCTTGATGACGTCTGCCAATGTCTGTATTTGGAGGGAAGCTCTTCTTGCTGGTTGGCTCGGGACATGCAACAAAACTGCCCTTTGTTAATAATAATAATACAAAATTTTCCTATTGGCTGTTCTCCCTGGCTTCACCTCACCCTTCATTCTTGGATACAGATTTCCTTTTTATTTTTTATTTGATTACTGAAAAAGTTCAGGCTCCTCTTGAGCCGTGGTCCAGTCACGGGATTGTTTTCTGCCATCCCTCATATCTAATGGCAACGCTCAGGGACTGGCGTCCCCCAAACACTAGAGGAACCTCCCCTGGGACCGACACACACACGACGAGAAAAGAGACACGCACACATGTGTTTAATTCTCTGGCTCGCGGAACATTACAATATAAATAGTACTAAAACATATCTACAAAGGGGCGTTTATTTCTGCTGGCTTGACTAATTAGATCCGCACTACCTACGAAAGTGAACTTAACCAGTGAATGGACGAACCATGAATGAGTTATTTTAAAGTGCGATCTTTTCTCCAGGAAGATAGAGAGCTTTAACAATGCACATGCATGGCAAGAGGGAATGTGTAAGCACGAATGCTGTGGGCAGAGACAATATATAGGACATTCTACTGTATTTTCGTACTACATATTAGCGGAAAGAATGAGCGTACCTCCTCCTAAGATATCAGCTTAGAGACCTATAAGCGACGCTGGCGCTCCAGATATCAGTTATTAAACTATTACCACACTCAAGGCTAGTAGAGTCTGTCGTAACATAAGCTATGAATGGCGCTGCTCGTTTGGTACAATCATCTCGACATGTGACAGGCGATTTAATTTTTTGCAATGGGTGATGAATTTTTATCACTTGTTTCAAAAATCGGGACATTTGGCATCCCGATAAACGGTAAATCAGGACGCCGCCCCAGACCCAGAAAATCGGGACGTTCCTCGTAAATCGGGACATCTGGCAACGCTACTCCTGATTATCTCACTCTTTTACGAAATCGGAAAGCATTATACCTTTTAAAAAATAAAGAAAATAAAAAACAACTCTTCCTCCATAATGAATAGCCTTGATTTTCCGTGGAGCGAAAGAACTGTCGTTCTTCCACTGGACTGGCTATAGCTTTGACTATGGGGTTAGAAAATGGAGGCAGATATGATCTGAAGAATAAAACGTTCAGAATAATGTATTGAGTTGGCTTCAAAGAGATAAATATATCGCAGTCCCTTACCTTCTCACCGCATTTTGATTTTCTGTCAAACGTTTCGGCACCCAACGCGTGGAAACCATTCGCACGTCATAGAAAGTCGAATTTGTTCTGCCTGGCACGAGGCCCGCTGCTAGTTACTGAACGCCCTTGTGCAATACCGATCATGCCACCCCCTTTTTTGGGAGCGTCCATTAACTACGTGGTTCTGACTACGGGAGGGAGGGGTTGGCTGTAAATCTTTGTTGGGTTACATTGGGGGGGGGGGGGGGATTCCGAGCCAGGCCACGTAGCTTCTCATTAATATTATTTGTCACTGTTATAATGAGGTACAGGACACACAACAGCACGTAAATATTTATTTCCGTCATTTAATTATCTGTGTATGTAATTTAAGATAGTCTGACAAGAGAAAACAGTACAAAATGTCTTCTGAAATCAATAGGAAAAACACCTACATGTTGCTTAGAGAGAAAAACCACGTCAGGCTACGTGGGGGGGGGGGGGTCCTCAGGGGGCCAAAATGGAGTTACGTGGCATATGGACCATCCCTTTAATACAGCCAGTGGTGGATCTAGGAATTTTCCGTACCGGGGCAAAAAATGTGAGATTACCGCATCCAATGTTGTTGCCATCCCGATTGTCGCAGACGCCCGGGTTATTACCCATTGTCACCGCCTGAAACATTAGTCGAACTTAAAAGATAAAGATCCCAACTACATAAGTATGCTGCCCCTCTAGATCCTAGATCCGGCACTGACTATAGCTACCTATGTTCAGCTTCAGGGGACCGGCAAAATCGTGTTCGAAGGGCCCCAATTTTTTTTCGCGGCGACCTTTTTTTATCCCCTCTACTGTCACGGTGGCGACAGTCGATCACTAGATTTGCCGCCCCCCCCCCCGTGATGTGCCCCCCGCGTTCGGCGCACCCCTTACACGCCCGCTTACGGTGGGCCTGCCTGGCACTCAACAAGGGGTTCAAAACCCGACAGCTGAAGAAATTTCCACCTTCCCGGTCTTGCTTTGCCAACGTAGGTGAAACAAAGTATAATTCCTAAGAACCATGTTGTGTATCAAAGACCGGCTTACAACTCTCAGCAATCCATGTGGATAAAAATGTACGGTATTATTCGTGACGCTATATCCATTGAATAAGAATGTTATAATGGGGAGCCAAATAAGTGTATTGAATTGCCTGGCACCGTTTTTCACATTTCTTATTCGTAAGACTCGGCGCACATAAGATAAAACTGGATATACTGAGGAAGGCACCGGAAAAGCACCCCAGTAAAGACAGATAGGGTGTTGCTATGAAAGGTAATATACCGCTTCCATCTGGGAAATTAACCCGCTCTATCTGAAATCCATGTCCAATGGCATTGCCGCTATGTTGTTTCGTTGATAGGATAAAGAGATCTGTGAAATTAGCCACATTTCTTTGTATACACACCTAAAATTAAGGGTTTGCGCACATCCCGAAATTAGGATGAACCCGCCAGCAAGGGATTTTGTGGAAAATAATTCTCAAAAGCAAGCTGATCATCTTCTTTTCCTACTGATTGGTTGAGGGCAAGTGTAGTATGTTGGTTATGTATAGTTTGAGAAAGTGCGAGATCTGAATTCAAAACTGGCAACCCATTCTTATCAAAAGGAACCAAAGAAATTCTCAATGTTTAACATTCCCGACAGACAGACAAATCAGCATGAGTACTTTTGAATGCCCTCACGACACACGCAATGCCGAGGGATGTTAGATTTAACACACTACCTGGTGACCAGAAAGAATTTACTTTCACCTTACTTTGAATATGTTTTGCTGATCAAGTTCTGGATGATCAACATTCCTATTATCAGACTCTAACCGATTGAAACGGATTGAACACCAAACTTATTCTGAGCTTTAGGTCGATCGGCCACGATAGTATGTATCAAATATCTTGAATTATTATTATTATTTTTTTTTACTTATTCCTTTACGCCTCGTCGATGGCTAAGGTCATTAGAGGCGGGATGGGACTGGGGACCAGGAACTGGAAGGAATTCGGCCATGGCCTTTTTGAAGGAAGCATCCCGGCATTCGCCTAGAGTGATTTGGGGAAACCATGGAAAACCCAAATCTGGATGCCCGGACGGGGATTCGAACCCACGTTCTCCCTAATTCGAGGCCAGAAAGTTAACCGTTCACCCACCACGCTTGGTAAAATATCTTGAAATTCCATTATTCTACTATACTTCTTTTCTTATGAAATTTTCGATTTGATTAAAAAGGTAAATAAATAGTTGTCAGGATTTTTATTTGTGCAAAATTTCTATGATTATGTAAATTGTTTTGCACTTGGAAGTATTTTTCAAAGCTTAATGTTTTTTGAATCCATAGTTCTTTTCAGAAAATTTTCAACCTTTCATTGATCTATCTATCTATTAGATAATGTTTCCCAAGTTGGTACTTTTTCTTTAAGTAGAATGGCCACAGATTAAATTCATTTGTGGGTGTGGTTATGAGCTTCGCATGACTAGGTGAAGTACATAATGCAGCAACGCGCGACAACGGTTGCGCATATTTCCAAGCAGGAGAGTTATGTCTGTTTAAACGAATTCACAATTTATTTAAACGTGGTATACTGCTCTGCTGCAGTAAAGTGTTTTGACGACGTCGTGATTGCACCGGTACACGACGTGTTAAACGGCCATCATCCGTCCCGTATACCAACAGAGGCTTGCTTCCTGTACGGAGCAGTTAAATCTTGCGTTAAGGAGGGGAAGTCACGGAGGGGCGTGCATATCTTCGGTCGCATCCACATACCACAGGAAACGCTGCCACAATGAGCATAAATCCTTTTTGAGCAAGACTCCGCCCAAGTCACAGACCACAGACTTGCAAAGCTTTTTACTGCACTCATTGTTCTTTCGGGTATTTTAAGTTTCACTGCAAATAAAGTATACTTATCGTTAGTTATAAATTTTTTCAATCTTATGAAACGAAGCTAGATAAGACTTTGTTGTGTACTCAGGGCTTTGCACCGCGTCTATATTATCGTCATTAGGTGCAGGATAAGATAGGGAGCAAGGAACAGAAAGAATAAATTCAATCATGACCTTCTGAAAGTACGTACCATCCCATTCAAGCGATTTCCAGTAATCATAGAAAACTTAAATATTGTCGCCATATTGGGGATCGATCTAATGTCCTGCAGAATTATAGGCCCAAGCATTAACCACTCACCCAACAGGCTCGCTGTATGATTCGAGATACAGTAGAACTCCAATTATCCGAATCGCTTAATATCCGAATCGCTGAATATCCAAATCGATTTTTAATTAAGACGGAAACGTACTGCGATTAAAAACAATAATGATTCTGCCTACACCCCACATACAACGTCTAACTGTCAAGCAGATGAGCGACTTTGCTACCCGAAAACGTATGAATACAATCAAACAGCTTACTTTGACCGAGATATTCAGTAAGCAATGACTTTTATTTACGGTACGGTACATACATACTGTACTAATGTACTGCAATTGTAACTACGCTTAACATGTAAAAGTTTTCCCTTTTCATTTAATTAATTAAAAGTTCTTTTCCTTTAAAAATGTTTTCTTTCTCCCATTATCAACATACATATCAATAATTAATTAAAACGGACACTTTTTCGGAAAAATCCAATTATCCGATTTTTTTTTACTATCCGAACGTGGTCCGGTCCCAATTGATTCGGATAATTGGACTTCTACTGTATATGTCAGAAACATAAAATTTCGTTTCGATGTTTAATGTCTACGAGTGCGTTAGCTTCACAATCTGATCCCCGATTATAATATGACCGTGGGTGTAGTTGGGTGTGCTTGCTCTGTTTTCACTGTACGGTGAACAATATATACAAAAAGTAGTAACTCTACAATTTTGAATTCATGGTGTAGAGTTGTAGTTCTCTTGAAGGCCTGGAATGCTAGATGGAATTTCTTTTTCTTTTTTAATTGTTTTTTGTGAATTATTTTTTGGAAAGACAATTTTAGGAATAAAATCTTGTAACATTATCACTAACTGCACAATCATTTTTTAATTATTACTTTACTATTACTAATACTAAATTATTTTTCGGCGCGGGGCAGTGTGTGTGTTCTGCACTTGGAGAAGGTTGTATTGGGCGAGTTCATGCTCTCTGTGCACAAGCAAAAATAGCTGTGAAATGTTTTTGAAACTTATTTGAATGTGACACAAGTGTTTTAAAAGATGTTTGAAGAACGGTATTAATTAAATTCAGTAGTAGTTCGACTAGAACAGTGAGTTTTTCGTTTTTAGACGTTTTAATAATAACTCTCAATTTCTTTTATATGCCAGGAAATCGTATTTAAAACTATCCAAGATACCGGAGAATGGGGCAATTCCTGTCTAAATAACATGGCGTCATCCACTAACGGAGTGGTTAACACTCATTTGACGACCCTAGTTCGGAATAAAGGAAGGTAATTAACTTGGTGACATACTATCTAAAACGACTGGAACTTCTAATGCAGCAGTGGTGGGCCTGCGATCTTCAGGATTAGCAATACACAGTTCACAAGTACCATAATGCAATTACTTCCTTGAGAACGCAAGATCAACATCCAAGTCAAGTGGAGGCAGAAATAGTGTTTGTTTTGGACAGCCAATTCCGTCAGTTAGTAAATTGCAAAGCTAAAATTTAAACAGTAGAATGATGATTAATTTTTTTGGAAAGAATTTGTTAAAGTTTTACTTGTGTTAAAAATAGTTGTTGAAAGAATGTTTTTGATTGCTCAAACTGCAAAGAAATTTAATTCAGATAAAACTTTAACGTGTTAAAAAAATTTTAAGAAATATTTTCATAATTAACAATTAAAAGTCACGTTCAAAGTTACGGACTACAATAGTATGTATAATTTATATTTTAGAAATTGTAGAAGCCCATAGTCAGGCGGAAAATTGAAACAATTAGTTTAAAAGGAGGGAGGGGATATTATTTCTAATTAGTTAAGAGTAGAAGTTAGTGATGTGATGTATACATGTGATTGGTTTATTTTAATTCCACTTTTATTTCGAGTTGGTTTTTGTTGTTGGTTTTGCATTTCATCTACATTACAGAAACTGAAAAATGTCTGGTTGTAAGTAAGTTGTTGTTTTTATTGGGTGTTTTTTTTATTTTGTTGAATGCTGTAGCTGCGTTATTGAGCGGCATTGATCCATTATTGTGTTGGTTATTGACCATGAAGAAATTATTTTCGCTCTTAGCGAACTGCGTTGGCTGCGTAACTAAAATATTTGTTTTCAGAAGCCTTGTAATTTGTTTTCGCCATTATGGAAATTAATTCCAGGAACTTAATGCTGGAAGTAGTTAGGAGGAATATAAAATTAATAATTCTGGTATGGTTACCGATTCTTTAGGGAATTCAGTTTCCATGTTAAAGACGTAAACCGGGATGAAGGCAGTGATAATAATTGCGAGGTTCAAACTGAATTAAGCAGTCTTGATAATAATGATGTTGAAAATGTATTGGGTGATTGAACAAATAATAATGAGAAACGTGATAATTATTTTCACCAGAACCAGGGTGAACAAATAATACTTGTGATCACAGTGTAGACCTTAATATAATACTAAATGCTATAAAGCAACAGGGAGAGACAACAAGTTGAATGGCAAAATAAGATTTCAAGAGTTGTCTGGAAGCTGTAGTAGGAGAAATTAGAAAGAAAATCAAGAAATTGAAAAAAAAAAGAACAAGTCATCGGAGGAATCAATGAGAAAATTGTATCAGGATGAACTAAAAGAATATCAAAAGAAAACAGAAAATATGTCGAAAGAAGTAAGATAAGGAAGATTTCAGAAAATTTGAAACAAGAGGCATAAACAGATTTGAATAATTCCCAAGGGCACGATAGAGAGACAACGGATGATTTTTTTTATTGATATTAGTGAAGGTGAAGAATTAATTGTACTTCTGGAAAAAAACTTGAAAACTGTGTAGAATGCAAAATATGAAACAAGGAACGTTGCATTGTGTGCTGACAGTTACGAGCAGAAAAATGAAGAAAACTTATCTCAGAAAAGAATTGATGAAACTGAAAGTTTGCCGGAAATAAATATAGAGGAAACCAAAGCAATAACAGAGGAAGAAATTTTGGGGAACACGAAATAGAATTTAAAACATGTGGAAATGATGGAACAACCAGTTAAGATCTTGAAGAAGAGTCAGAGCAAGAAAGCAACGAGTGCAACATCAAGAGTAAAGATTTAAAACAGTAGCGTAGTAGGGTGCATTGTGCTCAGAGCCGCCAAAAACTGGAGCTCAGCTGACGGGCCACCAGTGATAAGCATGTAGGGAGAAGTAATCGATATTCTTGTATGTAAATATTTGAATGCCTTAGCAAACCATTGTCAATTTGAAAGCAGCGGAAAGTAAGAAACATTAATTCCAGTGAAAGGGAATTCCAGAAAGAAATTGTGAAGAACAGGGACAGGAAGACGAGTGACATATTATACGGTGGAATCAAAAATAAAAGCGAAAACAGTAAGAAGAAACGGAAGAAGAGAAAATAGAAGAAATATTTGTGTAAATGGGAAGGTAGATGGATTGTTCGAAAAAGTAGTGCGATTGGATGGAACGACGAGAGCGAAACGAAGACGATATTTATTCAACGAAAGAAGAAATGTACTAAAAGTTAAATTAAAACATAAGCTTTCGGCAAATGAACAGAAATTGACGTAAAAAGAATTACCCGATTTTGACAAAATTCTGAGGCCGACAGGTGATGCGGTGGAGTAATGCGCGTCGACAGTCGAACGAGAACACTTTTGGATGTTAAGACGGGATGTTTGACTTGGCAAAGACAGAAAGGAATTAAATGAAAACGAAACAACAAAAAGCAGACGTTTTTCGTGGACATGACGTAAGCAAAAGTTGCGGAGCATATGTGCTCGTAAAAGTCAGTTTTTCAAAGCAGTTAATTGCGGAAAATGAAAAACAGAGGAACATAAGGTATGATGAATAAACGGAACTGATAGCGAGTAGGATCAGCGACAAGCAATTGATGAGATGCTACGAATATTGAAGTGAAGAGGAATTTTGAGGAATAATTAATCAGCAGCGACATATGAAAGAAGGGAATTTTCGTGAATACGGAAACAACGAGAAATGTAAAGAATTAAGTTTAAAATTTGATTATTTTCTAAAGGAAAATATTAAATATGTGACGTTAGGAGATATTTTAAAGCTATGAGGGCGTATTATTAATAATGAAACAGACGCGAGAGTTGACAGTAAAACAGACATATAGAACGTGTGATTTTGGAAGCATGGAGTTATGACTTTGATGGAAATATCTGGTTGCCTAGAATAACAAAAACAAAGAAGAATTGATATGGGACCAAGTATTTACCGGACGAAACATGGCAAAGAATTAAAAGAATGATAACTTCTGTTTCAATGATTTATGGAGAATTATGGGGAAGAGGGGGCACGACACGAGGATAATTAAGAAAGCTGCAGAAATAAAACGAAGGCATGACAAAAGTATAAAACGTTCTGGTTAATGTGGGAGAACTGGTCAACTTGAGAACTCAGAAAAAATCTTGGGTGATAAACTGAAAAGTCAAAAAGTGAGCGCTTAACATTTTGTTTATCCTGAATATAGTGAAAAGTTGGGTTTAAGAAGCACTGTTAAAATATACAAAATATAAAAAGGCGCCTCCTTCAAGACATTTATCTATCAAACCCTCACTCCGAAGAAGAAGAGAACAAGCAAATAATATAAAAATACCATGTTGCCAGCAATATTCTGTTTGCTATTTCGCTTGTTAACTGCAGATAAAATTCTCCTCAGCGGTCAAAACTAAATGTTTACCATAAAAAATGTAATTATTTTAAACCAATTTCAATTTAATTGTTTTTACTACATTTTTTAAAGTACGCAAAATGATGGAAAGGTACCCGTTTTCGTCATGAATTTCCACATAAAATTAAACTGATTTTTAATAATGGCAAATGTTATTCGTGGTTTGTTTGAATGAAGAATGTTTTGTTTTTGGTTCGAAAATCTCGTTTAGCTGTTGTATTTCTATATCCGTTAGGGATATGAGTCTAGATTAAGCCACAACTGAGTTGGAGCGCGAAGCAAATTGAAAATCTGTTCCTCAGTTTTCCGGGCGTCACTTGTGACACATATCGTTGATTTACAGTAGTGCTCTGTCTTATTCCGCATTAAAATTTAAGTGGTAATAGTTTCACTAACCAGTTACATAGAAAATCTGTGTTTTATAATGTTACATTATTGCTGTGACTATTTGCATGTCTCAGAAATCATAACATTTGGAATTTTTGTATATTCGTGTTTTTTGTCCGTTTGTCTGATTGTTAAGCCATCAGACACAAACTACTAAATATACTGTGACACGGTTTTCACAGTTTGAAAGTTTAGCATTTTACTCTGAGTCATCTCCCCTTACCACTGTATCAACTGCCGATAGAGCAGAAAATAAAAATCTATTCCTAACCATAAAATTTTAATTTTGTTGTAGACAGGACCATGCATTCAACTACCATGAATTTTTGGCCTAAGTATTTCCTGAGGGGAAAAAAATAATAATTCATGTCAATATTAGTAAATTAATGGTCATATCTTAAGAGCCGTGGATGTGTTTTGGAATTGGAGCTGTGATATGAAACTAGATGAAATTTGGTTTGTTTTTAGTTGATGTGGTATCATTTAAACTCATAAATAACTGGATGTATTAATGTTTTTAAAACTCTGAGGGCAAAAATAATTACAGGCAGTAATGGATTAACATATTAAGGACCCCTTTTGTTCGTATTGTTATATTTCAAAATACTGATCTACTACAGTCCATACATTTTAACGAACATCGGGGGTGACGTGAATGCTACCAGCCATGACTTCTGTTAAGAAAAATCTCAACGTGACAATATGAGCAAATGAATCAGATGGAAAATAAACGATGTGCTCCCACTTTACCTCGGGGATCGGATGCAAGCTGACGGCTGGTTGTTAGGAGCTGTGCGATAATGCTGCTGTCTAGTTTCCGAGCACGTGCCTTGTTTCTCTACTGTTTAAACTGAGCGTGACCTACAGCGCGAAAGGTGAATCGGAAAGGCCACGTGTCGCCCAATGAGAAAACAAACGAGCGCCAGGTTTCGCAGCCCAGTTTGCTTACGGAGAAATGACTGAAAGCGATACCGCACTCTTTTTGTTCTTGCCCGACGAATTGGTGGAGAACGAGAAGAGAGCAGAGAACAGTTTGCTGCTCTCTGCAGAGAGGAACAATCCGCAGTGAGAAAGGATCATTGAGCTACTTCTTAGAGTACTCGCCACTCAAGAAGTTTTTGACTATCCAATGAATATGTTTTGTAAATTCTTTCTGTTTATGCTAGATACTCCATGACAGATGTTCTGTAAATAAATTTGAACACGAGAAAAAATTAGCTTTATGTTATGTTTAGTATATATCCTCCAATTATTGTAAAATTTTACCCAACCGTTGGGTGAGTGGGCGTTCGATTCCCGGTGCGGCAATCGTGATTTCGGTTTTTCATATTATCCTGAAATCATTTCAATCGAATGTAGGCATGATTCCCAAAAAAGCCATGGCATAATTCCTTCTCGTTCCTTGATCCCCGTCCCATTTTTATATCTCTAGTGATCTCGAAATCGATGAGGCCTAAAACTCGAAGTAAAATATCTTCTTTTTTTTTAACGAATTGAACAGCAACTGAAAATATGTAATAGTTAAATTTACTTGAAAAACGAAATAAGCCAGTCAAAGAATAATTCGCTGCGAAGGATTGTGAACGTAATGAGAAATAAATGTTAGGAGTTAAAGTTAATGCTCTAAACATATGACGACGGAACGGGATTCCGGGAAAACTAAAGGATTACCATACTGTGTTCCCTACATTTGTAGGTCGCAGATTAAATGATAATACGTATGGTATTACTAACCGGAATATCCCCGTAGGGTTCGGCTTTGGAATGACACTGTTTTTATTGCCACAGATGTGTTTCTGTCGTGGTTACCTTCACCTAACTCATTATTCCTACATCCTAAAGGGGACATACAGTATAACGAACAAACCTAAATGAGGAAGAGTTCTGGCGCATTTCACTTTACACAGCAATATGTGCCGGAAGTGATGGTTGAGTTAAAGGCGTTTGAATATCCACACCAATACAGGGATTCGAACCTTGGACCTTTCGATCTCCAGCCAGAGGCCTTAATTACAGAGCCACTAGAACTTTCTCGTTCGAGGTTTATTTGATACCAATTTATCATACTTTTGAAGAAAACAAGTTTTGTTAGCAATAACAATCTTTGCTTAGCCATTATCTCTAATTTATTTCCGGGTAACACACTTCTTACAGTACATCAAAGGAACCTGTTGCAGTTTTTATATTTAGTCAGTTTGGCTGCTTTCATTTCTTCTGCACGCAATCTGTTTCACTTCTTTTTACCTTCGTGTTTCATATTAATTACGAAGATTTTTTTTATCTGGAAGCGATACACTCCAGACATCATGGAACAATATTTCTAGACTAATAATGCACGCACAATTCGTGTTACCAGTATCTCACTTTAATTTCGCTGTCAAAAACAGAAATATTATTAAATCAATTATATTACGCATATAAACGTTGTAGACTATTACAGGTTGATCCACGACCGGATTATATACCAGGCTTAATTAATTACAACTCTTAGAATGTTCAGCGGTAAATCATACAGTTTTCTTGTAGCGAGTACCATGTTGACGATATTTCACATTCTCAAGTAGCGCTGTATTTTACTGCAGCAGGTTACTGTAAAAGCTACTTGGCATTAAACACGATCGTGTATCCTACGCATGCGTCAATACATTAACGTCGTTTAGCCGTTCTTCACGGCTGGTCAGATGGCTAAACAGGAATGAGCACCCGATCTTCAAACGATGCTCGAGCATGCGACGTGAACATTGGTTCCCGCAGTTCAGTACATATTTTGTACGGTCATTTTAGTGGCTTAGATCAAGCATTTCTGTCCATTAATATGCTCCCACTGTTCAACCTTATTACCCTTCTAAAATTTTCCGCGCGAATCGTATATGTTATCCTATTGATGAACAAGTGATATTGAGTAAAAGTCAAAAAATAGATATATTTTTTTTTGCTCTTGCTAGCAATGTGAAGTTTAGGTTTACTGAAATGAATATAAGTCAGTATAACGTTTTTTTTTTTTTTTTTTTAGAATGGTCAGTATACACAAAATTGTACCCTGATTTATGTTACTCCTAGCACCAACTATTGGTGAACCAGTATAATTAAGTATAACATAATGTTTGGTGAATGATTGACATTAATATCAGCAACTAAAACCGGAAAGAACGATCAAGTTGTATTATGATTGATCTAATACACTTTCCCGTGCCCAGTATCGGGCGCAAAAGTAATCTGCGAGAAATTTACTCCACTTTCTAATTACTATTATTTACACGTTATTTTCTCATCACAACAAACACTTCGGTACTGCAGTGTGCAGCTAAAAATTTTCTGCCCGTTACTCGCATTATGTTATCATTTCCGATATCAGATAAAATAGTTATCGAACTAACTTCCTCGATGGCTGTGCAATACTACGTTCATCTAAAAGTTGTTTTTTTTTTTTTTTTTTTTTTTTTTTACTTATGGATTTACGTCTCGTCGACGTCGAGGTCATTAGAGGTGGTATGGGATTAGGAACAAGGAAAGGGAAGGAATTCGGCCATGGCCTTTTGAAGGAAGCATCCTGGCATTCACTTGAAGTGATTTGGGAAAACATTGAAAAACCCAAATTTGGATGCCCGGACGAGGATTCGAACCCGCGTCCTCCCGAATCATCTAAAGGGTTTAGAGGCTGAATAAATGACAGATATAGAAGGTACCGATAAATGGTAACAGGATAGCGTAACATTTCTTTGATACTGTTTTCATCAGATATTTATTTCCTGCTCTGCTCTCAGCGGTGGTAACATGGTAATACGTACAGCAAATTTCAGGTCAGGTTCAAACTATGAAAACCAAATCAAAATTTGCAAAGCAGCTTTTCCGTGATGTTTGAAGAGACATAGCCTCGTTACATGTTTATAATAGTATAGATTAAAGATTCTGGGAGAAGTGATTATACAGTAAGGAGTGCAAGTCTTTCTCGGCGTTGGATATTTGTACAATGTTCTCGGGTAACTAACCTATTAAACACGATGTTTTCACAAGGTTTCGGCAATATAAATCTCTGTCGCGATGTGAAGTGCTGATCAGCTCGGAAGACCGAAGCCTTAGAGCGGCCAATCAAATACGCAAAAACGAGCGTGGTGGGTGAACGGTTAACGTTTTGGCCTCCCATTCGAGAGGACGCGGGTTCGAATCCCCGTCCTGGCATCGAGATTTGATTTTCCATGGTTTCCCCAGTTCACTCCAGGTGAATGCCGGCATGCTTCCTTCAAAAAGGCCATGGCCGAATTCCTTCCCATTCCTTGTCCCACATCCCATCCCGCCTCTAATGACCACGCTGTCGACGAGGTGTAAAGCCTAACAAAAAAAAAAAAAAGCCAACGCAAGGTTCCGGTCTTCCGACCTGATCATGTCGGCAGACCGGAACTTTGCGTTGTTGATTGGCCGCTATAAAGCTTCGGTCTTCCGACCTGATCAGCACTTCACATGGTGTCAGGGGGTTTGATCAAAGAATTATTATCTGTAAATACCATGTTCAATCGGTTAGATACCCGGGAACATTGAATTAACTGAGTGGTTTGGATGTATATGTTGCTAATGGTGCTCTTAAGTCTTTTGGATTGAATTCTTGCTCAAATCATTGAGGACTGAGGTTGAGGTAAGTACAGGAGACTGTATAATTACCTATTCAGCTCTGAAGTAATTGAGACAAAAGACAAAACTGTGTGTGTTAGCTAATTAAAACACAAAGAACGTCCATTTGTCATTACAGAGATTACTCTTCACACTACAGTTCTTTATCGTTTATAACAATCAACACTTCAGACTGGGAGCATGAAGACCTGACGTTACAAAAGTACTGTATTACTTACCATTTCGTAGTTTAAAGGTTAGCATGTTTAATATTTTAAATATTGTGTTCAGAGATATGTGATCACGTAAATTAAATGAAAGATTACTTATTCATTTTAGACTCTCACGACGGAAGATTTACTTCGCCAGAGATAATTTCAAGATATTGAAATAATTACTTTCGCTAGTTGTGTTTGAGACTAAAATTAGCACATAAACTTTAATGTTGATCGTCATACTGCTATTCCGCGAGACTCCAAGGTTCCTGCAAGTATAAAATATGCAACAATAGTTCTTTAGCATAATGTGAAACAATTACTTCAAGGAATGGTTTATTCACACACAGTCACTTGACGCGTTATCAGTTAATTTCGTTTGTTATAAACGATTTTTAATAACTTTTCTACACAGTCAGCCGCAGTTTATCTTAGTGTTATCTTCGTTAACAAGATATGTTATTTATTTTGAGCTGAAAGAAAGCAGTTCCAGACATTCGTTTGGCTACTATAAATTAACAGGTGATTTCCACTTCTTCAAACGGATTTTTGTAGTTCATATTCTCAGTTTGCTGCTGTCTCACAAAATTCAATACAAAGTCCCACCACGTCACACAAACGTCCATTTTCTCTTCTTGATTCTCCTTGATTGGGTGCAGCAGGTAGGGTTTCGACGAATTGCTCGCGATTTCACGTATGTATTCTTCTTCACACATTCCTTCCTCCATCTCTAGCACTCTTAACATGGCATGTTAATATTTTTCCAGTCCACGGATAGATATTTTCGATACTCAACACTAAATTTTTACTACTTCTTATCTTGCTCCTGTAATGGCTACATCTTAACTACTGTTGCTTAGTGAAGCCCTGCATTGAGCCGTTTTAGACGGGACACTTCTGCCAGTTAGAGCCTCTCGGTGTCCCTTACACACAGCTCGCGCTTCCCGAACGGGATTGTTATAATTGGTATTGGTACTAGTTTTATTCAGAATATTGGAACCTGAGGAGTTGGCCACGGGAATATTCAGTGTAAATAATCTAAAAAAAAAGGAAAAGAACGTTGTGGGTTCATCCAATATGCGTTTAAGATTAGAAATTTCCTTCGCCTCCCCAAAAACAGTTATTGTTGAGATAATAAAAACTTAGGGAGCCATATAAGATGCATCAATGTTATTTAATTTGTATTATATGTAATGTATGTACAGCTTCTTTGTATGCATGTATTTTGAAGAGGTTTCATAAGTTTAATGTTAATGACCAGGGTAACGAATATAAAAAAACATTAAATGTTTTTTACAAATTAATTAAAAACCATAATGGAATAATTTCTGCAAACATGGTTCAGATTTTAGTGTTTAAATGTACTGTAGGTGCACACTAAACTTCACTGTTCTGAAATTCTTTCCTTGTATTTGATTGATTATCAGCAGTATATTCTTTCAACAATGTGCAGCTTCAATACTAAGGGGCCTGATGCTGAAAATTTGATGTTTCCATACGTTTCGAAATAAGTTAAATGAACTAAAACTGTGTTCCTGTGTTTTACTCGAAAATTGAGACATATAAAGTTTCGTACGTGAGAAATGGAAGAGTTACTATAACTTCAAATGTGGAACAAATGTCTTCTTTAGTAAATTTTATTGCTATTTTCGTTTTATTATTAGTTTTTCAACCCACGTGATCAAAAAAATAAAGCGTATTTGTAAAATAATGCTATTGTTTGTATTTGAAATTATGTGGATAACGTGAAAGACCACAAAACTGTGATGTTGAAAATTATGTTTTTCCTGATCTTATTTTTACATATTATTAAACGTTTCATTTGGTGAACCAATCATATGCTTGTGGTTCCTGACCCTTTCCTACACGGAATGCTTCTTGAAGATTCGGTTACACTTCCAGAAGCCCCTGCTGGGAGACAAGCCAAAGAGCTGAATTTCATATTAACACAACCATATTTCTGGGGAATTCACCCTCCCTCCACCCGATTCAAAATCCAGCATTTGCCTGTGCTACTTGAGGCTTTAGGCGTTGCTGAATGTAGGTAATCATACATTTGCAGTGTGTAAAGTCAGGTCTAGGGAGTATAGGTAGTATTGCACGATTACTCTATGAGAATTGTCAAGGATATTTGATAAATGTCGCAGTTAGCAGCTAAATCTAATAACGATAGTTCAACAATTGTTAGTACTGTTAAGATGAATATATTTTATTATTATTATTATTATTATCATTTTTTTAAGTGGGCTAATATCTTCATAAAAGTCTGTTAGTAATTATGGTTTAATATAGGAAAATGAAAGGAATTCTCTCAAGATTACATGAAACATTTCAAAACAGTAAACATTTTTTACTGATACTTCAAAACATTTTAACTGTCCGACATGGAACACCTTATTACCAGTTTATTTTGCAAGGTTACAGGATCTAGCAAATCAATTCTCATTTGACACAAAATAAATCCTACCAAGTTCCATGACTGTGTGGAGAATTCGGACAAATTTGACAGTTTGACGATACCAACAAGTAGATTGGAATCTGTAATGCATGGGACAGATTTTTGCAGAGTATTCTGGACCCGTGTCTAATGTTTTGTTTCGCGGCTGCAGTATGTATTGGGTGTTTATGTGAAATTTTACAAAATTTCAAGGACGATGGAGACGAACAAATCTGTTATTTTGGAATGAGAAACCCTGGTCCAGAAATTGCTGAGTCGTCGTATATTATAAGCAGAAATTGGTTTGGAATGCCCTTGAAAGTGGAATAAGAGAACTTATGAATCTTTGTTGACAGTTGTAATAATTTTATGTTCGGCACTACTTTCTAAACCTGCGAATACAAAATTCAAATAGGTGTGAAAATATTGGAGTAAGTTTTATCATACCTTCTGGGTCAACCCCACCGCCGTTTTAACTATGTCACATTCCGTGACAATTGCTTCGGGTCTCTACAAATGTCTCGTACATAAGAATTTTCACACAACCCCACAGAAAAAAGTCAATTGGGGTTGTATCGAATGAACGACTTTGCCATGATATAGCAGCTCCTTTTTCAAGGAACTTCTGACTAAGGTGATCATTAATACCGTTTGAAATGTTAGCTGGGGCTCAATCATGTAGAACCAATTTTAGTTTGTTCACACAGACTGAAGTCTAAAGACTTGTACAGTGCCTCAGGTCTGCATGTCAGATACTATATATCACACCATTTTCTCCTACGCCAATTGCTCTGAATTTGTGAATGTTTTTTTCCAGTCATTTATGATGTGCGCCTGTTTTTTATCCTAGTTGTTACCCTTATGTTACATCACCTGTGGCTTTCGCTTATAAATGCAAAAGAGGCATTCATGTAACGTTTCTTTATCTCAAATTAGTACATTTTCTCTTCTATATTATACCTAAAAGTTGTACCATCCTTAAGGAAACTACATATATATTTGTGTGTCATTGCTTGCAGTTAGGAAACGCCGAAAGCCAATGCGATGTACATACAACGCGGAATATGGGTCTATTCCATATAATTAGCTTTGGCGCTTGGATTTAATGCTTCCAAACTTATTTCTCACTCATTTTCGCTGATACAAGGTACCAACCTGTAAAGTAATCCTCTCAGTGACCTCACTTGGTCTATGTGAAGTGATTATATACTTCCTCTGCTGCCATATATTACCAGCGTTTTAAAAATCGGATAAGTAGTATCAGCGAGCCATCACATATGATGAATATAGGCCAAACTGTATTAGCAAAGCTGCACCTGCTAGGGGACACAAACTAGACCGCCCCAGTTACGTGACATATCTGATGTGGTAACTACGGGCGGCGAAGTAGTGTCTGATCTGTGAGATGTTTCTAGTGATCTAGAATACGCGAGGCAGCATCATTGACATCCTTAAGGCGATAACAATTACACGGCAAACATAACGGCGACAGTAGCACTGGGAAATTTTCTCCATAAAGCAAAAGAGGGATAGCACCATTGACGTAGTATCTGAGAGTAACTTATATTAAGTACTTATGGGATGACAGCAATTATTTTTACCAATGAAATGGTACCAATCAGGAAACAGTGTTGAGATGAGACCTGTGAGAAGGCGCGTGGTAGATGACGACTGGGATGTAGCAGACGGGGGCAGCTAAATCTGTGAAGTGGTTCCTCTGAGGCGAGAACATTCAGCCTTTACCTATGCACCACTAGATGGCGCGTATCTTAACAAATATATTTTAGTGACACCTGTATCTCCATTTTCGGTCCAGTCGTGTGTATCCAAGGTCGTGGCAAAGAGGCACTACCTCACCGTCTATTATGGGTTGAACGAATGTGAGAAAGAGATTGAATGAGTGTAGGGGCGCTGCAGGAACGGTATTTAAATGTAGCGCTTGTTCTTGCTTTCCATGTTACGGTTGGTGATTGAAAGGAGAGATATGTGGCCAAGGGATGCTTGGAGTGCGTGCCTGGAGGCACCTGCTCGACAAGAAGGAAGGGAGGCCATCTTTCATGAATGGCACTTCGAAGAGTGTGGGTGTGTGAGAGGACGCTCCACCACCATTTACCACGTGGAGTGATGTGTTAGTTGGGAAAAATGCAAGAAATTTAAATCAAACAAAACAATATTATATTTTTTTGTCCGGCCACTAACTAAGGGTTGAAGGTGGTTTTCTAGAGACATGAGGGCTTCTTATCAGACAAGCTTCCGTCTCCAGGATCATGAAGAGGTTTTTAATTTCATCCCAGAAACAAATGCACTATGTTGAACCGTAACACATTACCATATGTCCAATGTCTTCACCAGCATGCTTCAGATGGCTCCCTAGTATATCAAATATTGTCACACGCGATCCCAACTAACACATCTCTCCACGTTGTGAATGGTGGTGGAGCGTCCTCTCACTCCCCCACTCTCTTCGACGTGCCGATCAAAAAAGATGACCTCCCTTCCTTCTTGTAGAGCAGGTGCCTCCAGGCACGCACTCCAAGCATCCTTGGCGACAAATCTCTCCAGCCAATCACCAGCCGTCACATGGAAAGCAAGGACAAGCGCTACATTTAAGTACCGTTCCTGCAGCACCCCCACACTCATTCAATCTCTTTCTCGCACTCGTTCAACCCCTAAAAGATGGCGCTGGTAGTGCCTCTTTGCCACAACCCTGGACGCACGCGACTGGACCGAAAATGGAGTGACAGTTGCCACTGTAACATACTGTAACAATCACAGTTCGCATTGAGTCGCCGAACCGGTAACTTCCTCGTTTCTGCAAGTGTGTGTGATAGTTTAAATTTGTTTGTGGTTTTACTTTAACTTTGCCTGTGGCAGACAAGACAACTTTGTCTTCGCCGTAGGTAAAGTCTACAGCAATGGAAGGGCAGTTTTACATTACAGGACAATCAATAGCAACAGCTCTACAAACGTGCTACGACAGTGAGTCATCTTCAACACCGATCAACAACTTCAGTCAGCAATGTGAGACGTTCAACATATCAGACCAGCCCCCCCTACTCCAGTACCAAGACCATTTTCCACCACTACCATCAGCTACATTAACGGAAGATCTACAAACTAATCAGCGCCAGCAAACTGCAAAGAATCGCCCTCGCTCTCCACCAACAACAGAAACCGCTGCCAACTTCGACTCCTCCCTGAAGAAGAAGATGAGACAAGAGGGACGCAGTGAGCAAGAAGAAACAGAAACCATCAGAATGGAGTTGGCAGCAGACAACGAGCAGCCAAAACCAACAACGGTACTAGCAGGTGAGCAGCTTGCGCTTCCCAGTGTGCTGTCAACAGTGAACGATCATGTAAACTCCACGCGAGCCAGGAACAATAACAGTGTTAACAACAGATTTAGTGCATCGGACAATGGTCCATTCATTGTGATAATAGAAAGCATAGACGGGAACGTGGGTAAATGGCATCCCATGGCGTTGGGGAAATTTTTGTTTCAGAATCATAGCCACCTAAAAGATAAAATAGTTAACATTGTACAAGCGGGGCGTAACAGAGTCAGAATTGAATGTAAAACGGGGCAGTCAGCAAACCAACTGGTTGCGCTAGAATCCTTTAAAGAAGTCAGCTTGGAGGCATATATCCCAACCTCTATGACAACAAGACAGGGCGTAATTAGAAACGTAGACACTAGTTTAAGCATTAAGGAAATATCTGAATCCATTGAAAGTCAGTATAAAGTGATTAACGTCAAACGCTTCTCTAAAAGATACCTAAACAACGGGAAGACAACCCTCAGAGATCTGCCAGTTTGCTTACTTTCCTTCAAATCCCAGGTTCTTCCTGAATATGTTTACCTCTACGGAATGCGATGCAAAGTCGAGCCTTACATCCCACCACTAATTCAGTGTTTCCAATGTTTACGCTATAATCACGTCAAAGCGCAATGCCGTAGCCAACAAAGATGTAGCAAGTGCGCAGGGCCTCATGACTACAAACTTTGCCCCTCTCAGGGAAACCCATGCTGCATATTTTGCAACGGAAATCACCTTGCCACTGATAAAAATTGCCCAGAATATCAGAGACGACGAGCGGAAAAAATTAATAGAATATATGCCTCCCTCCCCAACCAATACGGTGAAATGGCTCACAGCTACGCAAAAATCACAGCCGAGCCTCCAAAGCATAGACATTACCAAACAGTGCAAGTAGATTCTAATCAACCCGAACCATCCAGTACCTTACAGCATAATAATAACAATAATTCTCCCAATCGATATGTCTGGACCAAAGGCCCTAAATCCTTTAAAAATACAAGATTCACTAAAGAAAACGCAGATCTGAATACAAGGAAATTCCTGTACACATATAACGGCCCCACCGCTCCAATCATCACAGGCCATCAATTACACTCGGCCCAAACGGACCAGGCGGAAACTGCGCCTTACTCTTCCCCTCCGTGCGAAGCGATTCAAACCACAAACCTCATACAGCCTCCAACGAATCAGCAGCACAATGTTCCTTATGCTCATACTGAGATATTACATCCACAAACGAAAGCCTAATAGAAAAAGTATTCAATCTTATTATGTTTTTGATTAAAGATGCAAGATCGTCACCAGAGAATTCACTAAACCCTTCAATTGTTCTAGAAAGACTAGTTAACATATTCCAACCCAATGGCCAAATTTAAAGTTCTGCAATGGAACGCTAGATCAATTCGAGCAAATCAAGAATCCTTTCAAAGAGAATTAAGCTGTAATGACATATCAATAGCTGCAATATCAGAAACTTGGCTAAAACCTGATACTCCCCTCCACTTCAAAGGCTACCACATATTACGCAACGACAGAGAGGATGGAAAAGGAGGAGTAGCCATAGCAATACAAACCAGGATTCCATTTACAGCAATTTATATTGACCACACGCGCATAAATTCATTCCAAGCCATCGCAGTTAGGGTAAGAGTACATAATACGAAATTGTCCATTATCTCCGTTTATTGCCCTCCCAAAACAAAAATTAGAAGCGGAGAATGGCGAGCACTTATTCAGCAGGTAGAGGAACCGTTCTTAATATGCGGAGACCTAAATGCACACCACACAACTTGGGGGTGCGAGTTAAACGACACATTCGGGGAAGCTGTCATGGAAATAATAGATGAACTTAACCTGTACGTACTGAATGACGGTTCACCAACTTTAATCCCAAAACCTGGACATCGAAAATCTGTAATAGACATATCTATCTGCTCACCCTCCCTGGCAACCGATTTTCATTGGCATAACCTGCAGCAGTCATGGGGCTCGGACCACTACCCAATCATTATATCAACCAAACAGTGGACCAAACCACAGAATTCACTACCCTATAGAAAGTGGAATATCCGGAAAGCCAATTGGGCCAAATACGGTCAGGCAATAGAGACAGAATTAGATCATGTTTGTTCTCACAACACAATTAGCCATCAATATCAAGAATTTATAAAAATCATAAACAACGCAGCAGAAAAATCAATTCCTCGATGTAACCCTGAAACGACAGGAAAAAGAATCCCGGTACCATGGTGGAATGAAGTTTGTTCCAGATCAACGGCCAAAAGAAAATTAGCACTAACTAGATACAAACAAGCAGCAACGTGGGAAAATTTTATAAACTATAAAAAAGCCGACGCTGAAACCAAAAGAATTCTGAAAACGAGGAAAAAAGACTGCTGGAAGGAATTCTGCAACAAGCTAAACAAGAATGTACCTTTGAACACAGTATGGAATACCATAAACAGATTTCGGAAAAAACCTACAGGAATGAAATGCTTAACAAATTGGATGGAAGAATTCGCCAATAAAATTGCTCCGCCTACAGTTCCACCAAGTCCCTCAAGCCCCACAAATGATTCCAAGGAAGAGAATCGACAAAATATTTTAGATAAAGAGTTCAAGCTTGAGGAGCTGGACATGGCCCTCAAAACGTCAACCAACTCAGCGCCGGGAATAGATAATATAAACTATCTGATGCTGTTTCACCTACCACCCAGAGCTAAATTAATATTGCTACACCTGTTTACGAACATATGGTCCAAAAGTGAATTCCCGGAAGACTGGACAACACAAATTATTATACCAATACAGAAGCCGGGTAAAGATAGTAACTGTGCAAACTCGTATCGCCCTATAGCTCTCTCCTCGTGTATTGCTAAAACATTTGAACGAATAATCAAAACGAGATTAGAATGGTGGCTGGAGCACCACAGCAAGTTACCGAAAACACAATACGGATTTAGAAAAGGGAAAAGTACAAACGACAATCTGAGTATACTTACCCTCGATATAGAACGCACCTTTATCAATAAAGGATACCTATCAGCCTTATTCTTGGATATAACAGGAGCATATGATAATGTCCAGATACCGACTTTAATTGAAAAGCTTAGAACATTACAACTCCCGGAAGTATATTTGCGTGGTATATATAATCTCCTTCGCTGTAGGACCATATACATCCGACAACAGGACAATACTCTATACGGACCACGCATTGTCACTAAAGGAATTCCGCAAGGAGCAATTCTCAGTCCCATTCTCTTCGCCATCTATATAGCTGACATAGAAAATATATTCAGCCCATCGATAAAAGTATTGCAATTTGCAGATGACGTTTGCGTCTACACATGGTCTCCCTCTCAAGGCATAAACATCTGGAGATTAAAGAAGCCGCCAAAAAGCTATACGAATGGACTCTTCAATTAGGATTAACTATATCGCAAACGAAATCGTCAATTGTAATCTTTTCCCGGAAACAGTGCACCCTCAGAGATACGGAGATTCAGCTAGGGCCCTACCTTTTCCCGGTACGAACATCAGTCAAACACCTCGGGCTACTGATTGATAGCAAACTTACATGGAAAAAACACATCGATCAAATCTTAACCAAATCGGAACGTCACCTGAACGTCTTAAGATCGATATCACGTGTTTGGTGGGGAGCCGACCCTGCCATTCTTCTAATTATGTACAGAGCACTCATTAGACCAATCCTGGATTATGGAAGCCACTGTTACGGTAATGCACCCAAGTATATACTCCGCAAATTAGACATCCTGCAATATAGAGCCATAAGAATATGCTTAGGAACGATGATGTCCACGCCAACTAACGCTTTATTAGTGGAGGCAAAGGAAATGCCTCTGGTCACCCGCCGGCAGCTGTTAGCATCGGTTTACTTAACCAGGCGAGCAGCAATTACAAATCACCCTGTAATGAAAAAGGCCATAGATTATACAAAAGTGATGGAGAAAAGTGATATGTCCGCCATTTCAAGAACTCCTTTGTTGATCCTAAGCTACGGAAAAATAAAACTTATGACACCTTTAATTATCCAAAATGAAATGCTACCCCTCTTTTCAAAAGACTACGAGGTTCTAAGATTCAAACCCAATATACACTATCTACCAAATTGGATTATGAAAAGTGGGAAAAATAAAATCCTTAGCGGAGGGGTTCTTATCTCAAACGTGGCCGAATCACATCCACATTTATACTGACGGCTCCAAATCCCCCGACGGAGTTGGATACGCCTACTTTTGTCCTGAATCAAAAGAATCTAAGCAAGTCAATCTACCACCAGAAACTTCGATATACACAGCCGAAGCCCTCGCAATCAGAGAAGCAATAAAATACGGATTCAAGCGATACAGTAAAATGCTGATCCTAACAGATTCGAAAAGCGTAGCCTTAAAACTAGACAACCCAAATAGACATAGCGACCTCAATATGATTTTAGTAGACATTATACAACTGATGCATGCGGCCTACGTAGAAGGGAAAGATGTACACCTAGTATGGATCAAAGGTCATGCGTCAATTCAACACAATGAAGCAGTCGACATATTAGCAAAAGATAGTTTATCACACGGAGAGAGACAATTCATTCAATTGCCACACACTGACTTTATACCTATTATCAAGAAACAATATATTAGTGACTGGTCAGAATCATGGTCCACAACCCAATCGGTCAGAGGAAAGCACTACGCTTCAATTCAACCCAATATTCCACCCAAACCTTGGTTTGCAACCTGCAGAATGAGCAGAAGGCACATATCATCAATAATCCGCATAAGATTGGGCCATGGAAGTTTCCCAAGCCATCTATATAGAATAGGAGTGCTCCAATCACCCTCTTGTCAGGAAGACCACGAAGAAGTAGCGGATTTAAATCACATCATCCTAGCTTGCAATCAGTACAAGAACCCCCAAAACAAACTATACAAAACTCTAGTAAAACTAAATATACCTCTTCCGACCTCCGTAACCTCCCTCTTGATGTCACAAAGACAAGATGTGTATGGAGCACTAGCCCGATTTCTACATGAGTCCAACCTAAAACTTTGAACTTCCCATCAAAATAGGAGATATCACCTAATGACAGATATAGACAACCAATAATCAGATAAAAGCTTGTAAGGAAAAATTTAATACACTACAATAAAATAATACCCACATGATAGACTCACGTTTCAAATCATAAAGTAAAAGACGAGAAATTATTCACATACTTATTCATTATAAAAGTCCGAATGAAAAATACAAAATACCCAGTTTAAATTATTTGACAAAACAATCCAATGTAAAACTTGTAATAGGATTGTTAATTACCTTACTCATCTCATTGGTTATTACTTATATAAAATGTATTCCAATCTATGGGTAATGCCGAAACAAATGATACATGAAGGTCACAATAAATGTAAATTGTACTATGTCTAAACTAATTACCACTACAATGTAATACATTTTCAATAGAATAGTCAATTATGTATGAAAAATCCAACAAGTGTAATATATAACAGGAATGTTGATCACCACATTGGCCATCATGGATACAAAATGTACTACTACCTATAGGTAATACCGAATCAAAAGATATATTAATGTTTATAATAGATATAAATTGTACTATGTCTAGACTAAATGGAACTGTAAAATATTGTAATTAATCAGCTGGTCAATTGGCGCAAGCCAACGACCATAAATAAATAAATAAAAAAAAAAAAAAAATACTGTAACAATCGTCCACTGCGAGAAACGCACACCGCGAGAGGCAGACTGGCGCAGAGACCGATGTGGACTCGTTTGAACATTTTATAACCAGCGGCAGTAGTTCTGTGACGTCAGCAGCCAATATGGCTTACGCAACATTTAATGGCTGGGTAAACGAAGACGGAAGTACCTAAGTATTTCTGCATGCTCGGAATAACCTCACCATTTGTAACACTTAATGGCTGAAAAAATACTTGTCGCTGACCTAGCTGGCGCCATCTAGAGTGCTGACGTCACGGGTGTGTTGAGACACAGGAAAGTATTTGTAGATCACTCATGCATTTACACAAGGCGAGAACTTAATGGAATCATTTTGCAACATCAGATTCCAATACTTTTCACCTGGCGCGCAGAGTGTGGACGTCAGGCCAAACGTGTTCTGTCAAGATGAGCCAGATATCATTGGGAATCCCAGATTCCTCGGGTAAGGTGTTAGAGTCAGAAAGAGTATCGCGTGTCGGAGTGGAATATCTCTGACCAGCGCATGCGCAGATGAAGTTTCTCGTGTCAACTATGACGTCAGTGGCCACTCTCCCTGTACACTGATTGGCTAGCGCCAGCACCTCCAGCCTGTGACCTCATGGAAAATTCCATAAAACCGCCAGAATAGGCCTTAGGAGACTACTTCGTCTCCTATATCGCAGCTTCTGTGTTGCTCTGTCCGCTCACATGCTGTCCCTCGCCCCAGGCTTCCAATCGCGGACAGTTCCACCTATGTCCAATGATAACTTGCAGAACCCATTGATATATTTGTACACGTATAACATTGAAGTGAAGTCATTAAAGCTAACTTAATCTTTTCTTCCCTATTTCATTTGTTAATGCTAAAAACCGCTCCGTAGCTCGAGCGCTCGCATAATTAGGTCATTAGTACCACATATCCTAGATAAATAGATCCAAGTCTGACCGAAACGAAATCTATGTTATGTCATGTTAAGCTGCTCATGACGCGATAATGTGGTGACTTGTGGTACATAGAGTTCATTATGATACTTTGCTACCCACAATTTTTTTTTTTTTTTTTTTTTCCTGAAACTATTTTTAGGTCAAGAAAAAGCACAAAATGTTAAGTCCAGTTTATAACTTTGAAATGAAACCCGGTGTATTCTCAAGTGGATGAAATAACAGTGCCTTTCCTCCATCAACCGAGAATTTTTTTTATAACTTTCGTGATCGATAATACTGTAAACTAGCTGTGCTTTTTTATAAATATTATATTACATGTTATGGGGAAGTGCTTCTCAGAGTTTAAATTAAATGAAAAATTCTCAGATTACTCTTTACGGAAATACCTGAAAGCGCCCAATTAATGGAGTTCCGTGTGATACTTTTAAAACCTCACTTATCCTTTGATTATTAATTTTAATTTCTTACGAAATACAATTAATTAGTCCATTCACATGTGCCGAGTAGAATTTCGCATAAGGAAATGACTATAATATATCCACTGCCTGACAAAAATAAGAAGTGAAACGTGAGTGGTTGAGAGAAAAAGTGTTGTTATTTCTAGAATTACAAAATCATGGATTTTTTTTTTTTTTTTTTTTTAAGAACTTGGCAGTATGAGGCAGCATTATGACGTTGCACCCCCTATGGCCTAGATGCATGCACTGTTTCGGTTGGTAAGGATGTCATAAAGCCACTGAATCCTCTCCTGAGGTTATGCTGTTCTTCAACAGTTGTAACTAGTCCCTGATGTCCGGCATACTGACAGAGGGTAGTGATGTTCCGATAACATCAAAGTATCGATACCTACTTAAATGAGTAGTACTCAAAATGTCTTACGATACTTACTCATATGAGTACTGCAAAAGTATCGATACTTACTCATATCGATACTTTTTTTAAATTAATGTCGAAATATAAAAATATACGTGACATGTTGCTAAATTATTTATTTTATTTCCCTAGTGTAATAAAATTAAATCAGTAAACGTTTTTATTTATTTATTAAAATTATAATAAAACAAACTTTTAAGGTTTCGTCTTATCTTTAAAAATTTGTTTATTATAGTTTTAACACTTCTAAGCTTCCTAAAAAAGCTATTGTTCCAAATATTTTGGTTTTTTTTTAACTGCTTTATGTCTCTTTTTATCAACGAGGTCTTTTAGAGACGGCAAAGGATGGGGGGCAAGGAAAGGGAAGGAATTCGGCCATGGCCTTTTGAAGGAAGCAAACCGGCATTTGCCTGTAGTGATTTGGGGAAACCATGGAAAACCCAAATCTGGATGCCCGGACGGGGATTCGAACCGCCGTCCTCCTGAATGCGAGGCTTGAACGCTAACCGTTACACCGCCCCTCTCGGTCAAATATTTTGGGGACAGCTTGTTTCTTTCGTTTGTCATTGTTTCACCTGCATTAGAAAACAAACACATTCACTCAACACTGACGTTGCTACAACAATAGGATACAGTTGAGCGTATTTATACAGATAAGGAAATATAAGTTTCATTTCTTTCTTCCCATTCTGTAATTGATGGTTTGCTTTTGGAGACATTACAGTGTTTGACAAGTATTTTTTTTTTTTTTTTTTTTTTTTTTTTACGCCTCGTTGTCGGCTAAGGTCATTAGAGGCGAGATTGGACTGGGGAGAAGGAACGGAAAGGAATTCGGCCATGGGATTTGGATGGAAGCATCCCGGCATTCACCTGGAGTGATTTGGGGAAACCGTGGAAAACCTAAATCTTGATGCCCGGACGGGGATTCGAACGTCGCGAAGCCAGAACGTTACCGTTCACCCACCACGCTCGGTTTTGACAAGCAGAGAGAGACTTTGTCACTACCGTGCGTTTTCATTTTCTTTGTGATGTTTCCAGAAGTGATATTCCAGTGAAAAGCTAGCTGAAGCAGCTTCTTCTTCCGATTCACATGGGCTATTTAGTTGCTAATGAACCATATCTTTTAGTTCTTTGGTGTGGGGCTGCGTGGGAGCGACCATTGGCCAGGTACAGCGAAATGCGCCCAAGTACAACTTTATCACAATGAAATAGGGACCTAAAACAAACTCTTTGAGATTAGATTGCCTATTCTAAGATTGATTTTTTTTTTTTAATTTTCAATGCTATCAGCTTGCGTCAGTGAGAAATTAATTTCGCAGGCGAGACTGAGTGGCGCAGCAGAGATGATGAATTTAGAATTTAACACTGGGTGCGTTTCGATACTTCAGATTCGATACAAGTACTTTTCTTCCGATACCGAGTAAGTATAGAATGAATAATTCGAATACGAAAAGTACTCGGTATCGATACAAAGTATCGAGTATTTACTCGTATTTACTTGTATCGGAACATCACTAACAGTGGGACGGAGTTGACTTTCCGGCTAGTCAAATACATGCTCTATCGGGGACAGATCTGGGGATCTTACTGGTGACGGAAGTACTTCAACATCACACAGACAGTTCATAGAGATACGTGACGTATGTGAACGAGCATTTTCCTGTTGAAAAATGGCACAATGATATAGTCACGTGAGAGGTAGCACATGACGATGCTGGATTATATATATATATATATATATATATATATATATATATATATATATATATTTCTTTATTTGGTTTTTGGTCGCAGGACCATTACACCAGCCCTCATTACATCGTTTTGCATATTACAATTATTTGGTGCATTGTGACATGTTACATATTTAATATATTTACCTACTATTTACACATAGTTTATAACTAATTTATTATAAATTTTACCTTTTTATCTATTTTGTTTTATTTTACAAATATAATATTTTTTCATATCTGAAATGTTACATATCTTATGTTTTTTTTACATATTTACATATTGTTTGCTTATTATTTACGTATCATCTGTGTATATACCTATTATTTACTTATTGTTTGTAATTTCCAACTTACCACTTATACTTGTTGACTGTTTTGTTTAATTTTATATACAGTATCATTCATGTCAAAAACCTATTACATATTATACATTATCATGATTGCATTTTATTTGCATGTTGCTTTAGTATTTACCTGTTATTTACAAAACGTTCATAACTGATAAATTACAGTTGTATTATATTATCTTTTTTGTTAAGTTTTGCTCTTGCCTATATTATATAAAACTAAATTTGACATATGGTATTTCATTTATAAAGTTCTGGTGACTTATGTCCGTTTATTTGTATTGGTTTCACCTATATATTAATTTGTGCCTCGCATAAGAAATTTACAAGGCTTCTATAGATCGTCGGCTGGCCCGTCGCAAGAAGGGTTGGAATCGATGTCGGCAGCGGAACCTGTAAGGCAAGTAGTTTGGATTGAAGGTTATGGTTGTGAATGGAATATTTGCTGCATTTAAAGAATATGTGGTTCAGGTCTGCCTCGTCCTTCCTTACCTGCGTCACACAGGGGGGATTCTATTACTCCCACTTTCTGGAGATAGCTGGGGATGAGAGCAATGTCCCAATCTCATCCGGATTATTGATGTTATGAGTTGTCGTTTCCCGTGGAAGTCTTTATACCAGACTTGTTTTGGTATTACTGGTTGATGGCCGCGTAGTGTTTTCCTTTGAGCTGTGATGTTCTGGTCCAAAATTCTTGAAAGTCCTGGTTCATTTTTTGTTTCACCCGGCGGAGGAAGTCTGTGTATGGTAGCGGCAAGGCTAATAGTGAGCCCTCCGTGGCGAGGGAGTCTACTAACTCGTTGTAGGTAATACCTGAGTGTCCTTTTACCCACATGAGTGTTGATGTCTTGTTCTGTAGATGAAAATTATCATTTCTATAATGTCCATGATGTTATCTGTTTGCTATTGAGGTTCAACTGAGGGTTCTGGAGCCGCTGTAATGTGCTTCTGGAGTCCGTTAGTATAAGGATTTTCTTGAAATGTTGTCCTGTTCCGTACTGGAAGGCTTCCTTAATTGCTAATATTCAGCCGTCCTAGTTTGAAGCTTTCGGGTGGTAGTGAAAAGGATGCTCCGTGGTTGTTTGGCCGGGCAGGTAGTAAGCGAATCCTGCGTTACGTTCTGTTTGGATCCGTCTGTGTAGATCTGGATGAAGTCCCCCCACATCGTTGATAATAGCCGTGAGACTGATTATCGTTGAGATGGGATGGTAGTGCATAAGTTTGCGTGATGGGACCGAACATTCGTACGGTTTTGCGAATATTGTAAGGTTAGAATCCTTCGTTATTAGCGGCTCTGTGAATCTGAGTTTATAGTAACTGTAGATTAAGAGCGGGCATCGAGAGGGGCGAGTTTCGCCGAAGGGTCCATGCTATTGCTTAGTATCTGCAACTTCGGTATTAGGGGATGTTGTGAAAAGGAGAGTCGTTGGAGTAGGTATTTCTCTGCGAGGTTACTGTCGTCGGAGTTCTAGTGGCGGTTCCATGGTTTCGATGAGAATGGCGTTCGTGGGCGAATTTTTCATGGCGCCTATGCAGATGCGGAGGGCCTGGTACTGTAACTGGTTTAATTTCCGTAATTGTTGTTGCGGCGCGTTTCCAAAGACGATGCTTCCATATTCTATGCGTGATCGTATCAGTGTTTTATATAGCAGGAGACAAGTTGCAGGCTCTGCTCCCCACCAGGTGTGTGCTACTGCGCGGAGTATGTTCATGGCGCTGCTCGTTCTGGCTGTTATATGGTCCACATGCGCAATCCAGGAAAGTTTGCTGTCTAAAATGATACCCAAGAACTTAACCGTTGCGCGTACTGGAAATATATAGTGGCCCAAGCGGATATGATTGGGCAATTGTGGGCTTCGTCTGCGTGTGAAAACCACTACTGATGACTTTTGGGGGATAAGGTCAGACCGTGCTGATGAAGCCAACTGGTTAATTTTTTCACTGCTTCCGAGATCCACTTGAGTGCCGTCCAGAAACATGCGCAGTAGACATATACACAGACGTCGTCGCGTACTGAAGGGTCTTTATCTGCGGTCCCAGTAATGATTCTAGTTCTCTGGTGTATATGATGTATAATAATGGACTGAGTATGGAGCCCTGCGGTATACCTCGATTTACGGTGAATGGTCCATGTAATAAGTTGTTCTTCATGCGAACATATATCGTGCGATGATGGAAGGAGGAGTATATGCCTTGCAGTAGAGGGGTCGGGAGGCCCATCTTTTGTAGTTTTCTCATGAGTATGGGCAGCTCTACATTATCATATGCGCTCGAGATGTCCAGAAAGAGTCCTAGTAGGTATCCGTGATTGTTAATGGATCGTTCGATGTCAGTGGTCAGTATAGCTAGGCTATCCATGGTGCTACAGGATTTCCGGAAGCCGAATTGTGTTTCTGGCAGTTGTTTAGACTGTTCCAGCCACCATTCCATGCGGTGTTTCCATAGACGTTCAGCTGTTTTATATACACATGATAGTAATACTATTGGGCGGTACGACAGTGGTTCCGTAGGGTCCTTTCCTGGTTTCAGTATTGGCACAATTACATGTGTAGTCCATGTTTTTGGGAGTTTGTCTGATGGCCATAGTTGTTGTATTAAACGTAGGAGGTGGGTTTTTGCTTTTTGGGGCAGGTGTCGCAACATGGCGTAATGTATATTGTCATATCCCGGTGCGGTGTCCCTGCATGAGTCTAGGGCTCTATCTAGTTCGCGTAGCGAAAAAGGTCTTTGGAATATGTTATGGACGTTGTCATGTTCTTCTATAATATTCGCAAGTGGAGGTAGGATGACGGATGGAGGGGCAAATATCTTGGCGATATCTTCCACATCACAGGTGATAGTTGATGAGGGAGCGGGTTTCTTCTTCATTTTCCGGATCATGGTCCATACTTCACTAATGGGGGTGTCCTTGGATATTTTAGCACAGTACCTTCTCCAGCTGTTTTGTTTCTGCTGTTTAAAGAAACGTTTTGCTTGTGCTTCGATTTTCTTGTATTCTATGTATGACTCCCGTGTAGATAGTTGTTTGTAATTTTTGAACGCAAGTCGTCTTTTGGCGATCATTTTGGATGATTCTGGGGTCCACCACGGAGTAGGTGGTGTTGGCTTCTTCGCGTGTATACGGCTTTCGGGTATCGTTAATGTCGCTGCGTAGTTGATTAATGAGATGAAGGATTCATAGTTTTCTGCTGGTGAGGCGTTCTGAGTGCACGTATGTAGTAGTGTGTCTATGATTTGCGTGTAGCGACACCAATCTGCTTTTCTTATGTTCCATTTGCTTTTAGGGTGGGTTTCCGGCTGTCTTACTGGAGCGAGGTAGGAGATGATGATAGCGAAGTGATCCGAACCTAATGGGTAAGGGACAGTGCGCCACTGGAAGTCTGTTGATATGGATGGAGATACTAAGGTTAAATCGACCGCTGAGGGTCTGTATCCTGGCCTTGGCATTAATGTGGGTGAACCGTCGTTGAGGAGGATCAGGTTATATTCATCCATTAGTTCCCTCACTGCTTTGCCCGGCTGGTCCTCATATTCGCATCCCCAAACTCTGCTATGGGCGTTGAAGTCGCCGCAGAGGATATACGGTGGTTCTAGTTGTTTGAGTAGGCTGTACCACTCCTGCGGATCAGGCTTAGTGCGTGGAGGACAGTAAATAGAGACGACCGTGAGGTTGTAATTTGGTAACGCAATCTGAGCAGCGATGGCTTGAAAGTGCTGGATGTTAGAAAGATCTATGTCTACCGCTCGAAATTTTAAGGTTGTTTTAATTAGTAATGCTGTTCCTCCATAGCCGTCTGTACGGTCCTCTTGGAGAACATAGTATCCCTGGAAATATGCTATTTTACGAAACCACGTTTCACTGAGGGCCGCTACTGCAATTCGTTGTGCTGCTAGTTCTTGAAGTAGTGATTCCTTGTTTGCTAAGGCTGATCGTGCATTCCATTGTAGTATCTGAAATTCCTCCATTTTCTTGCAGGTGGGTTTGAAAAGCTTCCTTTCGATCTACTTATTTGAAATATTCTTTAATCATTTCTATTATTGCGGCGGAATCTATAGGGGGCTGTGGGCCCTGAATTCCATTAATTATTTGCATAATGATGCTAAATATTTTTTCAACTGTGTTATCTTCCTGGTATCCCGTGTTGCTGGGCGTTGGTTTATGTTAGATGTTGTTGTAACCTGTTGTGATGTTTCTCTTGCCTGGGGAGAGTACGGATTACGTTGTATGGGCCCTAATGGTAGTTGTTGCTGTTGGTAATATACTGGCGGTCTGATTCGAGTTGTTGTTGCCGCTGGTGGAGGCGAGCGAGCGCGTCTGTGGACAGTAAACTTCCGCTGCGGGTTGGGTAGTGCAGGGAAGGTTGATCTTTCCTGGATCTGCGTGGCTGAAGTTGCCGTTTCCGCGTATGTTTTCTGTGTGATCATGTTTTCTGCTTCTTTGAAAGTTATATTTAATTTTGCTGATAGCTCGTTTATTTTAATCCGCTTGTTAAACACTGGGCATGATTTGTCCGTGGCTTCATGTTCTTTGTGGCAATGTACGCAGTTTGGTTTTGGGTTAGTGCAGTGTGTTTTTAAATGGTTTTCTCCACATTTTGTGCATCTTGTTTGTGACTTGCACTGTCTACTTAAATGTCCAAATCTCAAACAGTTATAGCACTGACGGACTGTTGCTATGTACGGAGATACTTGACAACGCATTCCGTATACAGATACATACTCCGGTAAAGTTTGAGAGTCAAAAGTCACTACACAGGTTCGTAATGGGATTAATTTTGCTTCATTATCTATTATCACTCTTTTTGTCATTCTTCTAATTCTAATTACCGACACTGATGATTCGAGAACGCTGGTTAATTCGTCCTCCCCAATACTTGTGTCTACATTCCTTATTACTCCTTGTCTACATGTGCCGGAATATATGCTGCGAGTTGTCGTGTGGGGAATACTGGCGAATCTATGAGGCTGTTAGCGGCCTGTGGTGTCGCGAGATCTATTTTTATTCTGTTTTTCCCTTGTGCAACTATGTTTTTGATAAGTTTGCTGTGTTCTGGGCAATTTCCAAATATTATTTTCCCTAAAGCCATGGGATGTAGGTTTCCAATATTCTTTCCTAATCCCTCCACGTATATGTAATATGGTCCTGGGGAATCTACTTTGTAGCGGTTTGCCTTGTTGTGTACATGTGCAGGTACGCGAGACACATTATTTTCGGTCGAGTGGGGGCCGGATACTAACATGGTGGTTACTTTTTCTGACCGCGTGTCATTTATCTTGCCTTGCACTGACGACAGGATTATCTGACTTGGAGTTTCTAGGTTGTTGACTGCGTCAACCCCATACATGGCATTAATCAAAGAGCATTCCGTTGGCTTACTCACGTTGTGTGATTCCAAGGCTTTTCGCTTGTCGTTACTTCCATTGCTTTCTTCATTGCGCCGCTAGTGCGTCTCCAGGTTACATATCTCCATGACCAGCTCTGGTGTGTTGGTGTGAAGAACGTGTAAAGCGTTCATCATCGCCGACTGTAGGGCTTCTGCTGGTGCATCCTACGGGTCGACAGGCAGGCTGTACGGTGGGTCACCAGCCTCCCCGTAGATCCCGCTTTCCATAGCACTCACTATTCACTTGCACTTATTGGTAGATGTAACTGTATCACTAAGTTGAATGTGTTTCAAACACAGTACTGGGTATTCACTGGACTGCGCGCGCTACACTCTCGCTTAAGGGAAAACGGTGTTGCTTCCTCGACTGCTCGAGTGGAACTGGCGATGCTGGATGTCGTAACGTACCGTAGTGCCGTTAGATTACCTTCAGTCACCTGAAGTATACCCGATGGCTTCCCACACCATGAAACTACGAGAAACATCGCTTTCTTCTCAGAAACTTAGGGAGAGTAGGACTTCCTTTAATGTCACCGACCCGACGATGGTCATCAGAGATAATGCAGAACCGCGATCATTGCTGAACACAGTCCAACCCCAATCATAAGCAGACCAGTAAACTGGGCTTCTGCAATACCTCGGATGACGATTGTCGGTGGGTATGGTGGCGACCTGAGTAAAGCACACATTCTTCTGTTATTTTAGAGAGGCACAGCGGTGTTACTCCTGGCGTCACGGTGTGGTGACTCTGTCCACGGCTAGAAATTATTAAAGGCACAACAATTCGTCACGGACATTCTGCATTCTCATGTGTTACCTCTTATGCGACATTATCGTAATGTTATTTTTCAACAATATGTTTGTCCACACAAGTCACTTGTTAACTGTCTTAGTGATTCTGAACTACTCCCGTGGCCAGTATTGTGTATTGTGGTTTAGCTTGGGTTATTTACTGAATTAATATTTCTCTTTCCCGTACTACCATTGCTGCTTATGAAATTAATAAATATGCTAATTTGCATATAATATCAAAATTACGAAATTATTTATGATGTAAAGAAAAAGAGTGAAAAGCGTTAGTTATCTTATATTAACCAAACTTTCTTTCATAAGTTGACATTTATTTGTTACTTGTGATGTGAAATAAAGGGGGCGGGGTCCGGCGAATTCCCACGTGAGGTTTTGAAATTGTTGTAGATCTAGAAAAAAGAAAATGTTCTACAAATGACGCAAAAGTCGATTACGAGGGGGTATTTTGGTCCACCTAGTCGTTTGACACAGAGCACTTTACGGCAAGAGAAAGGGTGCACACCGCTGCTGCAAACCGATGACAATAGCGCACCTCTACACACGACTGTGATGATTACCGACACAGAGTAGGTAGCTGCGTCACATCTCCGTTAGCAGAGGCGGCCCTGTTCCCATGGCGTGTTGTTGAGTATTCGCCCCGTCCCGTCCCGTCCCACCTCCGTTACAAGAGATCGTGGGAAGGTGGCATTACAGTGGCGCTCGGTGACATAGAAACTAAATTCACAGAATTTTGGGTCATGTGATAAATGTTACTTAGTTGATTGCCTCGCTAAGAAATTCTATCCATCGGCAGGTAATATTCATTGGAGCTGGATATCGCCCTTCAGGAAGAATCGCCACAACTCGCTAGTTTATGGAGTATCCAATTTCGGAAATTTCTCTTGCGGCTAGAAAGTCATTGTCCGGTGCCAAGGCTGGCATCCTGTTATTCTGTGGAGGTCTATTCCATTGACTTGTTGCACCCTGGGGAGCAGAATTCCTCTTTGCCCGCAGACGCTCGCCCTTTGTTATCCTGGAGAGGCTCACCATTGTCTGGTGTCACCAGGTACAGAATACCGCCAAGGACCACCGAAATTTCCCCTCTGTCGTCTGACATACGAATATTCGATATAGTATTCACCATTACCATCAATTTAAAACATTAAATTTGTACAGGGTGTCCCATTTTGTTCATCCTACTACACCTGCAATTTCCCCAGATCTGTCCCTGATAGAACATGTGTGGGACTACTCCGTCCTAGTGGTAGTATCCAGTATATGAAAGACCAATTACTACATTTATGGGCCTACTTGCCCCAGGAGAGGATACAATGGTTCTATGACAGAAGTAGTACATGCACTGAGGTCAGAGGGGTCCTTCATAATGTGGATAACATTGCCAAGTTTTTTGAAATTTGTCTCAATTTTGTGACTACTAAAATAACATTACATATCATTCTCAACCCCTCAGGGTTTACTCCGTTTCCTCTGCCACATAGGGTGCTTCAATTCTTTCATTTATGTCAGACAGGGTAGGCTTGACAGGGATTGATTGTTAGTGTAGACAAAGTACAGAGAAGAGCAGCTCGTGACTACTTACCACAGCTCTTATGAAAGCGTCACAGTATTGATCCGTATATTGGGCTGGAATTCTTTGGTAGACAGACATCGTAAATTTTGTTTGAACTTATTAGTTAATATGCGTACACAATTATGTGTATTGCAGAGTATATATTGAGATGTATATTATGACAGAATTTAGCATAATAGGATTATCTGTTTCTATCGTAGTTCATAATAAAACTAGCATTTGCTCGAGACATTTTCAATTGGGACCAAAGATTCAGGATATAAGATTTCCATAAAGTTCTGAGTTATCATAGTTATTTTACTAAAGTTTGTCACAAAATACGTGATAAGTAATCAGCGTAAGTATTTTCTTTTCACCAAATTTCCTCATTACACCACTCATTACTTTCTTTATGAGTCAAGCACTTTTAAACTACAAATCTGCTCTTAACAATTTCAATCATTTTTTTTTCCCTTCCAGAACAGATTTTAATTTCCAACTCCGGTGCCACGTGATGATACATACCTCACATTTTAATTCAGTCTTCAAACTGTAAACCCCACTTTAAAATATGTCCAGTGTGATGTATAAACGGACATATTCTATAATGACATTGAACTAATTATTTGTCTGTGCATAATGCTAATTAATAAAAACTTAACTGGTTACACTTCCACAATTAAAAACTTTAGTGCAATATATAATTTAAGGCAGCTTGCTTTCAAATGCAAAGTTGGAGCACGCAGTATCACTTAATCCTCTTACGATCTGATCCCACGCAGACTCAACTTGTAAGCATACACGAATCTAGTAACACTCTCAGGTATAAATCACGGTCCACACTAAGTACGTATTACGAGTTTGATACTGACTTTGCGACCGGTCTGATCCGTGTACCACCAGTACGGAACTCACAATGTCTGGGAAACTACCCAACAGTTACGCTGAGAGCTTTAACGGGACGTGGAGAGGTACAAATGTGTAAATCTAAAATCCCCTTAATACCTACCTAGCTATTATCGTGACTCAAGTTTTCATGCAGTTTTCCTTAATCGTTTAGTGGAATGTTGTTAAGCCTCCAATTCCTACCATTAAATTTAAACATTCTGCCAGCAAAATAACGCCATACGAGTACTTACTTAGAAAAGCTCAATTCCTCATTCGTCATTTTTACAAAAGAATATCTATTTACAATGATTTACCAACATACCGGATACATAAATACATTCTTCCATATGAAGCAGTGTTCTTTTCGGTTTTCCTAGTACCATTAATATTACGAAAATTCCTTGAAAATTAGATCATATTCCCAATTCGGTCCTCCCCTACGGCACTATTTTTCTCACATCCTCCACGACGTCAGATGTTACAAGTTTAAGCCAAGACATTTGAATTCTACTAATGGGGCATAAAGTGTTTGCCTACAGTTTAAATTGGTTCTAATTGCAATTCCGATGCTCCGGTCAACCTGGATACGATTTTCAGATCAATCCTGGTTAATGAGCATTAGGATTGAGGCCTCGTATTTGGGGTGAACCAGATAGTGTCGGATCTAAGAATTTGCCGAGCCGGGGTAAAAAACGTGAGATTGCCTCCCCTTTGAACATTAAAAAAAGGTCGCCATGATATAAATTTGCCGCCCTTCCCAAAGTTGACGCCCGGGGCAAGCGCCTGGTTTGCCCCCTCCCCCCCCTCTAGATCCGGCAATGGAACCAGATTCGATTAATGGACCGCCTGCCTCGCTATGTTACGGTTACACAACTGACGGGATAGTTTCTCCATCAAGGCCATGGCCAGATTCGTTTATGTAGCTTGACCCCCCCCCCACTCCCCTCCTCCGCATCACTCAAAAAGAGGGTTTTCTTCTCCTCAGTGGTTTAATACAAAACCAGTGTGGAAACAACAGCAAAATTAAATACGAAGCTTACACACCTTGTCAGGAAGCTTTCTCTCATATCATGTATCGTCTTCAATGATATTCGATGTCTCAAAGCCCAAACAAGAGTTAGTGCAGTGTGTGATACGCCTCAATTTTGCAGCTTCTATGAGTTTTTTTTTATTTCTTCTGACAAACTAACCAGACTTATCTTCGTGTGGGGTATTGTTAAATGACTAATGTAGGGGTAGAAAAACATATTTGAGTCTCATTAAATGTCAATTTGTTTCTACTGAAAATTTCGATAAATTAAACTAGGAATAAGCAGTTATGACAGCAGATATCTGGCACGTTCGTATATAATGAAATATCAACCATCTGATAAATATCCGTATCGCACGGAAAGTTATATCAACTGAGAATTAGACATCGGTTGGTTTCCTGATTGAAATAAGTATTCAGTTGCAAAGGACATAATCACCCAAGCCTCAATTGTTGATGCAGCTAAGGAAAATTCCTGAACAATACGATACAAACAATATCTTTCAGCTTGCTACACTCATATTGTTGAAGATGATGGGTGAAACATCCAAATACCGATCAGCTTTTATCCGCATTTGGTTTTATTATATGTATTTGAGAGGGAGATGGGAGGATAATTCAGGCAAATGTTGAACTAGTTCCTTCAAAAGGACCATAATAGTTTTCATTCCTATTCCACTACACAAAACCATTCAAGACACTTTCTGGTGTTCGGATTTAATGATCTAATCAAAGACGCATAGACAAGTCCAAAAAGCGATATCCCTCAAGATGTTAGATAGATAGATAGATATGTTCACTTTGATCAAATGTGAGAATAATCTCGGGGATGTGGAACAGTACATACACTTATTTTTAATTTCAATATTACTATATAATTGATAATATTATTATATATTGACAAGTTAGCTACAACCCATTAGTATTACCAATATCTCCTGTAATCTATACATACAATCCCGAGTTAATTAATACTTATATGTGGAAACAGTGTATACATTTGTTACCAGCATCTAATAACCAGTTATTTTCTTACCAACCAGTTACCATGATAAGTTTCACTGTAATTTGGGACTACATATTAAATCATGTTAGTTGCTATTTATGTGAAACAGTACACACACCTTTTAACAATATCAATTATATTGCCAACAACTCATAAGCTGTCAATTACTTAAAACCTGTTAGTATGATAATTTTTCACAGCAGTTTTTTGAGTGCAATGCCATCCCATGTTTGTTACTATATATGAGTGAAAATTTGTAAACAGTGTAATTACTTCGTTTCTCAAATGTTTCAGCAGAAAGAAAAAAAAAACATATACCACTTTAGTGATTGTGGACAACTTTGTCACCTTCCCCTTCCATACACCATATATACTATTTTCTCAGTCATTCTTAGTTACCAAATTCCAAGAAGAAAATTCCTTTCACAGAGTAAAATGGGTTCTGAAGCAGAAACTCTTTCAGTTTGGACTTAAAGTAGTTGGATTTTTGTAGATAACATTTAATTTCTGTTGGTAAGACATTGAATAAGGAAACTCCAGTAAATGTACAATTGACAGTGATTTGTAATCCTTGTGAATATTATATTTATTCCTAGTATTATGGCTATGTATGTCAGCATTAAGATTGAAGTGTTCAGGATTTTTCACTACAAATGATAGTACGGAGTATACATAGTGTGCTGGCATTGTTAGTACACCCAGGTTTTAAATAGATTTCTGCACAACGTCTGTGGGCTTGCTCCAAAAATAGTTCTCATAGCAAGCTTTCGCAATTTAAATACCCTCTGTGCTTGTGACGAGTTTCCCCAGAGTGAGATGCCATACGTGAGCAGGGAATGAAAATATGCAAAATATACTAACTTTCTGGTATCTATATTAGCTATTCTAGATATTACCCTCAGTGAAAATGTTGTAGAATTCAGTTTTTTTAAGTAGTTGTTGAATATGTTGTTTCCAGTTAAATTTTTTAGGTATATATACACCCAGAAATTTTGTGAAACTGCTTTTCCTTCTGATATCACATTATAGCTGTCCTTTGTTATATTTTTTGTAACAAACTGAAGTAACTGTGTCTTTTCTACATTAAGTATTAGTTTTTTGGCATTAAACCACCTGTTAATTTTCTTTATAGCATCATTGCTGTGTTTTCGAGGTTTTGTGGTCTTTCAACGATATGCTAGTATTATCTGCAAAGAGCACCACGTATTCATTATCACCTAGTATATGTGGGAGATCATTTATATAGATTAAGAACAGCAGAGGGCCAAAATTGAACCCTGAGGCACACCACATTTAACTATAACCCCATTCTGAGTTTATTACGTTTCCTGTATTAGCATCTTTCAGTGATACACATTGCTTTCTATTTTCCAGGTATGATTAAAACCAAAGTCCTGGCTTACCACTAACTCCATAGTTGTCTAATTTATCTAGTAGAATCTCATGATCAACCATAGCAAGATCACAGAATATACCTAGGGAATTTAATTTTTTATGCATTGATTCCAGTATGTTGTTTACAAAAGCAAAAATTGCTGAATCTGTTGAAACACCTTGTCTAAAACCAAACTGTACTTTATTGAGTAGGTCATTCTTTTGTAGATGTGCATACACCCTTCTGTACATTGCTTTTTTCAAAGATTTTTGAAAATGCTGGTAGAAGTGATATTGGTCTGTAATTCTCAATCTTTGAGGTGTCACCCTTTTTATGAAGCGGTTTGATTATTAACTTCTTGAGTGAGTCAGGGAAGATAACTTCTTCGAAAGAACTATTGCAAATATGACTAATAACTTTACTGATGCTGTGTTACATTGTTTCACTACATGGGTTGAAACCTCATCATAACCAAATGACTTTTTATTTTTGAGGGATTTAATAATTTTTTCAATTTCATTTTGACTGGTGGGAAATAGAGACAAAGGTGCTGTTTTTGGTGACAAGGATTTAAGTATTGCTATAGCATCCATATTCCAATATATTTTATTTTTATTTTTTCAGCAACTGTTAAGAAGTAGTTATTGAAAGCACTTCCTATATAACAGGGGGTCATTTACAAGTTTATCATTAATGCTTATAGATATAGGTTATGTTCAAGGGATGATACAGTTGTTTTCTCTTTTAATAATGTCCCAAACACTTTTTATCTTATTATTTTAACTACTAATCTCATCGTTTATGGCCAAACGTTTAGCTTCTTTTATTACTTTAGTTAAAATTCTACAGTAAGTTTGTAATGTTGTCTGAGAAGCATATTATCAGTATTCCTAACTTTTACATACATTCCCTTTTATGTCTGCAAGATGTTATAATACCAACTGTAACCCATTTTGTTTACTCGTTTTTGACCAATTGGAGCTAGTTTTGTAGGGAGACACCTTTCGTAAATTACCAAAAACCTTTGGTGAAAGTAATTGAATTTATTGTTTACCCCTTTTAATTTATAAACAGTGCTCCAGTCCTCATTGAGAATTTCATCACTTAATGTTTTTATTGAATTGTTCTTTAATGGCCAAACTCTGACAAATCCTTTCTTTTTGTTATTTTCATTTCCCACAACATCTAAAGTAAATTATTTGAGCATTATGGTCTGACAAACCATTTTCCATTGTAACTGTTCCATATATTTCTAATTTATTGTGCTCTACAAAAATGTTATCAATTATGGTACTACTATCTTTTTGTGTTCTAGTTGGGAAATCTACAGTTTGATAGAGATTGAATGATCTAAGCATTCCTAGAAGATAATCAGCAAAATTTATGTTGAAGTCTCCACAGATGATAATTTCCCTTTTAGTTCGTGATAAATTTATTAGAACCGCTTCATGTTTATTACAGAATTTACTGAAGTCTCCTGTGGGAGCCCTATAAACTGTCAGCACTATAAGATATTTATTTTCTAATTCTAACTGTATTGCGCAACATTCAAAATCTTGTTCTATACAGTATTTACTTACATCTAATGATTTTGTCTCAGTATTTTCTCTAACATATATTGCTGCACCACCCATTCTCATCTCTGACCTGCAATAACATGAAGCTAATCTATATCCAATAAAAGGGAGGAGACATATTTCAGAATTCTTCAGATGATGATCTGTCAGCCATACGATATGTATGTTAAGATTCAATGATTTTTGGGTTTCTTCTATAGATATTATCAACTCATCAAGTTTGCTTGAGATACCCCTAATGTTCTGATGGAACAAAGCTATTTTAGACTAACATTCTTTATTTTTAACCGACTTCAAAAAAGGAGGAGGTTCTCAATTCGTCTGAATATTTTTTTTTTTTTTTTTTTTTTTTTTTTTTTTTTTTTTTTTTTTTTTTTGATGTATGTTCAGCGATATCTTCGCCAATTTTGAACCGATTTAAAATGAAATTTTTATGGTGGATAGAGTATATATCCAAAGTGGTCCCATATGAATTTAATTGAGAAACCACCCCTTTCTACCCCTTTACACCCCTTAACTTGTATACAAACCCACACTTTTATCCGATTTTGATGAAACTTTGGAAATGTATAGTAAAAAAATAAACAGAAAAATACTATCAACTTTTGGTTTGAAAAAAAACCGAACCCCTCTCCTCCTATCCACACCATAATTATTGCCAATGTTCTTTATATAAAAGCTAAAGTCGACACCATTTAACTGATCTCCATTAAAGTTGGTATATACATGTAACTTTTCATGGATAAGGTTTCTGACCCAAAAAAATTAAAAAATACCCCTCTCCCCCTATACACCCCTTAATTTTTATACAAACTCACATTTTTTATATCGATTTCAATGGAACTTTGGACATGTATAGTCAAACATAAAGAGAAAAATGCTGTCAACATTTGGTTTGAAAAAACTGAACCCCTCTCACTCTATCCAACCCTTAATTTTTGCCAATGTTATTTATACAAAACTGTAGTCGACATCATTTAACTAATCTCCATTAAAGTTGTCATATGCATGTAATATTTCATGGAATAGGTTTTCTGACCAAAAAATAAAAAAGCCACCCCATCTCCCCTTTACAACCCTTAATTTTATAGAAACCTATATTTCATATCTGATTTTGATTGAACATTGCCAATGAATACTTTAAAACAAACAGAAAAATCTTTTAATCATTTTGTCTGCCAAAGCTCAACCTCTCTTCCTCCTACCAACCCCTTAATTTTTCTCAATTTTTTTTTTTATAAATAGCTACAGACGCCACCGTTTGACCTATTACCATGAAAGTTGGCGCTTATATGTATTTTTTCACAAGGAAGGTTTCTGACCAAAAAATCAAAACACCACCCCCACTCTCCATTAAACCGTTTAATTTTTATTCAAACCCACAGTTTTTTATCCAGTTTAGATAGAACTTAGCTAACTTTTACTGTAAAACAAAGAGAAAAATAATCTCAGCTTTTGGTTTGCAAAAACAGAACCCTTTTTCCCCGTTTCCGCCCCTTGACTTTTGTCAATTTTCTGTTTGAAAAGCTTCAGTTGACACCATTTGACCGATGTTTATGAAAGTTGGCACATATATGTATTTTTTTATGGAGAAGATTTCTGACCAAAAAATAAAAAAAAACTACCCTAGCTCCCTTTTCTCATCAATTAATGTCTGTAAAAACCCTCATTTTAATCCGATTTCGGTGGAACTTCGCATGTGTATACTTTAAAGCAAATAGAAACAGAAAGATACTACTCCCATTACTTTGACAAAAACAGAAACCCTATTCTCCTTTCTACCCCTTCAATTACTGTCAATGTTCATTATATAAAGCTACTGTTTCTATCTGATTTTGAAGGAAGTATGCACATGTATACTTCAAAACAAACAGAAAATTACTGTCTGCATTTGGTTTAGAGAAGCCAAACCTCTCTCCCCCTTTCCACACGTTTAATCTACACAAAGCACTGTTTCTATCTGATTTTGAAGAAAATTTGCACACATATATTTTAAAAAATACATAACAATTGTGTTTAAATTAGGTTGCAGAAGCCCAACCCCTCTTCCCTTCTACCCCCACCCCTCCTAATTTCCAATTTTCTTTATAGATACCTACCGTTTTTATCAGATTTCGATTGAACACTGCAAATGTATACTTAAAAACAAAGAGAAACATTTTGTTTACAAAACCCAACTGCTCACTCCCTTACCCCATTTAATTTTTGTAAATGTTCTTTACACAAAGCTACAGTTCTTATCTGGTTTCGATGAAAATTTGCACATGTATACTTTAAACAGAGAGAAAAGTACTGTCCACACTACCATAGCAAAAACTAAAATTCTCTTCACTTCCACACCCCTTAATTATTTTTTTTATATATACCTAAAAATTTTATATGATATCAATAGAAATTTACAAACGTATACTTTAAATGAATCAGAAAAGACAGTCTACATTTGGTATACAAAAGACCAATCCCTCTTCTCCTTTACCCCCATCGCTTATAATATCCAATGTTCTTTACAAAATCCACAGTTTTAAGTAACGTCAAAATCAATTAAGTTATTTTTAAGTCATTGCAGAATATTTATAAAATGTATGTGTCCTAATGTCTCAACTTGGACCCCAAGCTTTTACGTTGTAAAAACCAATTAAATATCTATATTTTCTGTGTGATGCCGGAACGAACAGATATATTCCAGAGACAGATTTGTGTATGAGGTATGTATTAATGTCCAGATATTACATGTTTCGATTATCGAGCAGCAGCTTTAACAGATGTTATGATTAGATCAAAACATTGCCTGGACCAAAATGTCCTTAACACAGCATCCAATTCACCCCATTCTGAAAGTTGTTGTAAAGACAGATTTTTTTTAAAGCATTCGCTTTATCCACTGAGCTACCAGCAAGTTCGCAAAATGAGAACTGCTGCGGCATATTTAAATACAAATCAACTATAATACCACTAAAAATTTGAAAATAAAACAATTTTTTAAAAAACATAAAAACCGCCTTCAAAAAAGGCCACTAAAAATTTTAAAATAACTTTATACCTTGCTTAGAAGAAATCTAAATGGACAATATTTCACATTACGTAAATCAAATTTTACATTATTTAGTTATTTTTGGAGTCGGTGTCAGCCGAAGCAAAAAAACAAAAAGATAAAAACAATAATAAATAACATTAATACATAAAAAATCAGGTTACTACTTACCTACAATTAATTCTAGAAACATTTTCCAACACAACTGAAACATATAGATGATACACCGATATTATACTAACTATAAAGTGTTTACTGCATGATGCAGACACTGTAGCACCAGAGATATGCCTGGATGACCAACGTGGCCGAGCCACAGAAAACATACCGTTAATTTGTTTCCCTAAGCTGTCTCCCGCAATAAAACAATATTCCTCACAACATGCTATAAAAAATTTGGCATTTTTGTTCGTACTCTCGGTTCGCCTTGAACACCAAATAAAGTTCAGTAATTCGATCTGCGCGATCTGACAGCTGGCACCGACTCCAAAAATAACTAATTAATGTAAAAATTTCAATAACGTAATGTGAAATATTGTCCATTTAGATTTACTTTCTTCTAACATGGTATAAAGTTATTTAAAAATTTTTAGTGCTCTTTTTTGAAGGCGGTTTTTATGTTTTTTAAACAATTATTTTATTCGGTGTCCGGTTCACATGCGACCGGACGCAAACTGTTCGGTTATTAAGAAATTTCAAAAATTATGGAAATAAACAAGGTCGTCTCGCTCCTTATTCCCCTCCCACTGAACGTAATTCAACTGTTTCATTCTGTTTTAAAAAAATTGACAACAGTTGGTCGCATATCTGATTGCCGTGAAGCGATAGGTTTATTGTCACAGTAACCTACCCTGCACGTTACATATACATAAATAGTGATTTGTCAAAGAAAGAACGGACGTTACTGTTGTTTCAGAGGAGTGGCTCTCAAATGAAGAATTTAAATCGTGGTTACGTAAAGAAAACGATTCCGCCGCATATTGTCAAGTGTGTAAAATGAATTATACTATACAATTTTACGGTATAAAAGGAATGAAATGTCATTCGAGCACAGAAGGACATGTTAGGAAAACAAAATTTACCTCTAAACAGCAGTTTTAACCTTTTTTTAAATTTCTTCTGCAGATGTTTTGTTGACATAATAATAAAATAACAGTTATTTTATTAGATTAGTAATTAATAATTTATTAAATATTTGAGATTGTTATTCCAAACAATATTTTTTTATTATTTTTTAGTTCGCAACTGTTATAATTACAATTAATTGTAAAAATAAAAAATGAATTGCTAATTAAATTTTACTTTTCCTAACACAGATACCTCCCTCCACACCCACTACCCCTCCCCCCTACCCCCTTGGGTTTTTTTCCAGCCCTGAAAATCTGAAAAGTTGGCAACCCTAGTCATAACCTGACCAACTTACGTCATAAAAGAACATATGGCCAGCAGAAAAAGGTGTATTTAAAAGTAGGTATATTAATAAACAGTAAAAGATTCAAAATCAACACATTTCCCTACAACGGAGCTTGTAAAATGTTAAAAATCGAATAAAACATTTTATTCTGATTTTAATATGACTTTACAAAAATTTATCACCTCCAGATAGCTATAAAAGGACATCAGAGGTATATGAGAACGATTTTAACATACAAGTAGACACGCAGGGTTATTTGTTTTCACCGTACATTATGTTAATTTAAAAGCGTGAGCACTAAAGTACATTGGCACTAGTAAAATTTTTCTTTGTTCTCGGCAATATATCAGTACAGATTTACAAGCAGGTAGTGGATCTGACTCTCTACTCATAACGTTGCAGGGTGAGTTATGCCGGCGAACAGTGACTTTTGCAAAACACTGTGTCCGGCAGAAGATAAAGCACTATACCATTTTAATTGCTGCAGTAGTTGTCGCCGATATAACGGCTCATCAGAAGTCACCAGCTCGCACCATTTTTTGCGAGCTCTACACTGTGCTCCCTCTGGTATCAAGTAATGACTGACTGATTACAAACGTTCAGGACTCCAAGTCTGGTAGTACTATTAGCTCACGGTTCCCGACCAAGCGTCACGATAGCTGGAACTACAAGATCCCGTCTTTTGCACAACTCTCTCTCTCCAGCGTCCTCTCATTGCTCCAATGGCAGCAATTTTCCGCTTATCATGTGAACAGAATTTCAAGAACAGCATTCACGTGTTTTTAAATAAGGTTTTTATTGGCTAACACATTATTGTACTCATCCATGTCACTATTCTTTCCAGGTTTTCTGTACGGAGATTGGCCGCTTTGTTCTGCTTAGATCGAGATATGATCGGGCACATTCAATTCTGACTTTCCCGCCTCGCTAACAGAAAGTTCATGTATTTCCCATGGGTCAATGACCTAGCTCCATCGTTTCCAGATATCACTCCAGTACAATGTTTGGATGGTTCTTCTAAAAGATCATGGCCAAATCCGTTCCCGTTCCTTGTCTCAGTCCCTTGATGCCTCTAATGACCTTGACGTCGACGAGGCGCAAAGCAATATCCGCTTTCGGTGGTGCAGGATTTTATGTCTTATCGACGTCTCGCTTCCGTCGAGGTCATTGAAGTCGGGAAAGGATCGAGGGAATGAAACTGGAAGGAGTTCAACAACGGCGTTTTTAAAGGAACTAACCCAGTATTCACCTGGAGTATTTTCGGAAAACCGTGGAAACTAGAAATGTGGTTGGCTGAACGGCGATTCGAACCAGCGTCTTCCCGAATGCGAGGTCAGTGAGTTACCGTTCAGGATGGTTCAGTACAAGAAGTGGGGAGGAGTTCTGCTCTGGCTTTAAAACCGTCTTGGAATTCGGCTGGACTGATTCTGAGTAACATGGAAAAATGTAAGCTTGATTGCCGAAGCGGGTTCAAATCAGCGCCTTCCCGAACGCAAGATCCGAGCGGTACCGATTACTCATCAGCCTCGGTACTTTGATGCAGATTCCCTGATTGCAAACCTTAGTACTGAGTGTTCAATAGCCTCATCCTGGTAGCCATGAATTCCTGTTTCGTCAACTGTTATGAAATGATGCGATATGAAACCGTTTTCAACTGCGCTTGTCAACACTGACGCTTTTACGGATCTGATCCTGATTTCTCAGTTTAAATGTTCACGCAAAAATATTAGGTAGAAAATCATTTGGGATACCTGTCAATTTTTTGAGCAGTGACATCAAAAAAGTTTTAACATCGCTAGGTATTATCTGGTCAGTAAGAAATTTACTAAACATCTAATAAATCAAACAAATGACGACTAGCCATTTTGTTTATAGGGCCTTGCATGGGTTATCCAAATTCTTTTGCCTTTTTTTACGAAATCCACATATGAAATTCTTTCTCACCCACTTTCTGCAAATCACGGTTTATTTGGGTTGAAGGCAAAGACAAAGTAAAAGATCTATCTAACTGAAATTTGAGAGTGATCCTCCTAGAGGAGGTGGAAATGAAAAATAACATCGATACGTATTAGTGGCACCATCTGTTAGATTTTACACGAACTTACTGAACGATCTTCGAAGTGACACATGTTTTTAATGGTAATTCTACCGCGTACCTTCTGGGGTATAAGAATTGATACAAGATTTTGGGGATATCTCTGATTTTTTCCCAAATTAAAAGGAGGAGATTAGGTGTTCTTCTATAGTTTGATGTGTGCTTGTCATGAAACCCTTCGTTGCTAGGCTTATGATGAGAAAGCAAGCCTCGGCAAAATTAAAAACTGTGTGATTTCGCGGAAGCAAGTTATACTTGGTATTGGATTTCTTTTCTTTTGTTGTGACTACGTGTTTGAGGTATTGCCATAAGATATTCCCCCCAAATAGCCACCCACCCGTTCAACCAGTTCACGCTTTATTTTAAACAGAATAAGAATTAACAGGGCTATAATTCCACAAAGTCGTTTGGGCTGGGCTGGAGATTATTAATTATTCGTTGGAATGGAAATGGGTTAAGACCTTGAGTTAGATGCCACCTTTACATGTGTCTGAATTGCTTTTAGAAAACCGTAGAAAATCGACAACTGGTTGTCAGGAGCAGGATTTGAAACTGAATTATAGACAACTTACTCCTGTCAGAGACTTGCAAATAAAAAGAGCGCTACAGCTCTGATTCATGCACACCAGGCAAATCCTAATTTATCTGAACGAGACAGTGAATCATTTCCAAATCCTTTACGTTCCGGCTGGAGTTTAGCCTCGAATCTAATGGTACCTGGCTTGAGAAGCACCAAGTTTTAAATAGGCCTTTTCTCTAAAAGTATTAGCCGAAAATTATTACACTGTTTAATTAATTACGATAAGATCTCTCTAGTCACTGGAAAAAGCCCATATTAAAAAATGAGGCTGGATACGCACAGTTGTTTCTGTTAGTGACTGCAGTATTACATAAATGTGTACATTCACATATTCATCCATACAATGTGTTATTCGTGGTGATAAACAAGAGTTTTGTTCGTTAATTAAATATATAGTTGTTTTAAAAATTCTATCAATCTTCCGACATTTTTTTAATTGCGTGATGTTCCTGATGTGTGAAGTAGTTTGGTTTATGGTAACATACTGTCAGAATTCACATGTTTTTGTTAGCGGTTTACTAATTGTGTTAAGGGTTTGTTCAATTTTAGAGCCGTAATACCTGACTACATAAACACACGTGTCGACTTCCTATATGTGTGTACAATTGCAATTCCTGACTTCACTTAATGCTTCTAATGTGATGTGGTTTCTAATAAAAACTAACGCAATTGTGTAAATAACTGAAAGCAACTCCACTAAGAGGTTTTTTCATTGTATTAAAGGGATGGACACTGCAATAATTTGTTACATTTTCTTACGATGACTATTAAAACTGTTAAAATGCGATATATCACGTGTTTAGAACTGTATTTTGAATGTTAAGTGAATACAGTTTGAAAAAAGGTTTAATAAACAAAAACAATAGTCTACATTTACCCAAAAAGTTAAGTATAATGTTACCAACCTTCGTGTACAGAGATACTTTTTGATGGTGTGGAAGTGTAGAGTAAACAATTTTCATTTCCGACTTACACTTATGAAGGTTTTCTACTTTATGTATTCATTGATATTAATTTTGTCCCTTTCAAAGAACTTTCGTTAAGCTATAAGAGACTTAGGCCACCTTTTCTGGAATCTCCGCAGCATTTCTGGAACTCAGTTTTCAATATGGTTTTAAGTTCATTTGGCGATGTTGGCATATCGTCGTGCTTTCATGGATTTTTTCAGTTTTGGGATCAGGGCGAAGTCACAGGCACCATGCACGATAAATACGGAGGTTGAGGCACCATGACGGTGTTGTTTTCGGCCAAAAAGTCCCCGTGAACCGTGAGCAGGTGAAGCCATTGCCATGAATTATTTTGCCACAAATCCGGTCGCATTCTTCTAATTCCTTCACGCAAATGGCGTAGAACACTCAGGCAGTTATCCATGTTGAGTGTATGACCTGGTGGCCTGCCAAATCGAGGAACACAATGAACAGAACCTTTACATTCAATTGAACTTGGCCTGCCTGCTTTTTGTCAGTCTTTGCACTTCAGGAAGTTTGCATTGGGACGATTCATTCCGAGCTGCTTTTGGTTGAAATCCAATGATTTTGAAACAAATTTTGCTGCCATAAGTGTCATGCCCAAAATATATATTTATAAAATAAACTTGGCATGAGACAAATAATACGCCAGTATAATCGGCATGAACTCATAGTGAGTCAGCAACCGTTTATAACCTTTCGATGGTGCATAGGGTTGACGTTCAATGAGCTTGCCACTCTCAACGTCTTCACAGGTCTCTTTGCAAATGTTTGTACCACTTGAAACACTTGCTTTATTCGTAGTTCAGCAAAATTATCTTGCAACGTTTTCTATGTAGTGCTGTGCTTTATTCCATTCTTAAAAAAAATTGATACAGTTTTTTCGATCCTTTTTTTTAAAAAAAAAAAAAAAAAAAAAAAAAAAAAAAAAAAAAAAAAAAAAAATTCCGAGAGCATCAAAACGCGTGTAAGTACTTTGATAACCAATTTTACAGTTGATCTTATACAGATCGGGAAGTTTAAATATTCCGCGTGTTTTTCAATCATACTTCCTATATACATAAAAATGATGATTCCATAAACGTATTATTAACTACCTGATTTTCAGAAAACTATTTATAGTCCTCTGCTGTTTCTCAAGCAAACAGAAACAGACATTGTGACTACATAATCTTGGCATAAATGAAAGCATAGTGCCCGGAAGCCGTTGACGTCCCGTTTCTGAAATACTATTAAACTTGACTGAAGACCAGTTGAGCCTGAATTCCAATAATCCTACGTGATTTGTTTTGGATATCACAAGTGACAGTGAGCTGGAAAACGAATGTGTACAAGCAAGAAAACCTAAGACAATGTTGTTGTTTCAGTTCATGGATGACGTCGTAATTAACCCCATGTCTAAGGAAAATGTACTCTTCAAACATTAAGATATGATCACCCACTTAATTTACCATAAGACGGAGCGTAGTGTTATCACAAAAGGTTTAGTCAAAGTAATAATTTTAAATGCAACTTTGGGAATTTTTCACATCATCTGTACAGCTTGTATTCAAATATTTCTTTTCAACAGACAAATATTGGGTAAAAACTCAGTTCAGCAGCAATGCTCACATTTGCAGATGAATATATGTGAGCACAAGGCGGTACAAAATATTTATCAAAGATGTCCATAAAAACATTTAACGCTGTATTCAGCGGTTTTGTTCGGACTCCATGTTAAACTGTAGGTCCCAGAGGAAAGGAACTGGCAGTCCTACCTCTGACACAATGGCTTAGTATGCCTCTTTCAGGAGGATCCAACCAACCTTCGGGTTGTGGACTAAGTTAAGTTAAGTTTAATTTGTTTGTAAATTAAACTAATTTTCATTTAAAAATCGCTACTTTCTGAAATAAAGTTGCCGATTTTCGTAGGTAAACAAATTATTTTGTGAAACGTTTCTATACAATTCGACATATCACATCCATGGAACTTTCATACAGCAACTTTGGGCTTCTATTTACAGTAGTTGATTTGCTGTTCTTGACACATACCAAAATAACCTGGGTAAATTTTATTCATGCCTATCTTTACTGCAGATTAAAGCATCAATTACAAGTAACTAAAACTTATTTCCTACTTGTGCAGGAGCCTAGTGCAGGATTTGACACATCAGTGGTCATAATGTTCTGGATGATGATGTAAACTACATGTAGTTTCGTTTCTGAAACAAAAGAATTTGAAAATAAAAAACATAATTTTAAAAACTTTATTGTTAGGATTGTTTCTCTGTAGTAACTCTCTAGTTCCCACGCTGCCGATGCTGATAACTGATTGATAACAAATACACTTTAGATCAGTGGATTTCAACGGGGACAGTACGGCACACTAACAGGCGCTCTTCTGCTTTTCAGTATTGAATCTGGCTTTAAGGTTGCATCAAATAATTACTTAATTGCATTCCCATTATCATTTTAACGTAGTCAGCAGTTTACTAGCTATGAAAAGAAAAAGATTGTCTATAGTGGGTCAGGAGATTTTAAAATTTTCAATCACAAACAAGACACCAAATATTGATTAATTAGTGTCATTACTCTAGTTTCAGCCCTCTAATTAATAAATTTTTGTTTCATAAAATATATTTGTTAATCAAACTGTGAACAATACAGCAATATAGATAGTATCATTTAATACAATACTTTTAGAAAACTGTCCTTGTTCTTTTTCATGTATGACAGTGTACTCTTAACCTCAGAGGGGCACCATCGAATCGGTTTGAAAAAGTGGGTTACTAGACAAAAAAGATAGATAAGTACGGTCGTATTTTTCTGAAAAAAGAGCCCTGAGTTATTTATTTTTCGATAAGGCGGCAGTATATTTTATCAAAAAGGGGGCGTTGAGTAATATGTTTTTTATTAGGTTTTTTTCATTATTATTATTTATTTTTTAGGAAAGGAGAAGTTAGGCCGTAAAATGTTGGGAACTAATGCGATAGGTTATGTTTTTATTCACATATCAACAATCATATTAGGTTGCCTCGTATTTTTTTGTTCGAACTAACATCAAGTGTCTCGGCGTCTGTGTGGGGACTGAGGGCGTGAAAGCATTCATTTCTGTGCCGGTCGCAGTGTTTGAAAACACCGCTGACCGCGGGCAGGGTCTTGGTTTAACAAAGCCACGCGCTTCCTGTCCCCGGGGGAACCGACAAAAGGCGAGCGCTGCCAAGGTGGTCGCCTCGAAAACATATTAGCCCCACGCAGCCACAACAATCGACTAATGTCGAAAAGCCCCATCCCAACATTTTTTCCCTCCTCAAGGGATACTCCCGAGGCTACAGCGCAGCAGCGTAAAGATTAGTGCCATACCCTGTGGCCCACGACAACAATAGCCATTGTTAGGGGGTGTTAGCATTTGCAGGCAAATGTCGGTTGGCGAAGAATAGGGGCTCTGCGGGTGGGAGATTGACGGAGCCCACATCTGCCGGCTCGCCTGCAGGCCCGTGTTAATGACACACCCCCTACTGTCGTTCGTTAACACTTTATGTTTTCCCTTCTACTCCTTCAGCAACATGACTCTGGACATTTTTCTGAACTTCTCATAACGAACAGCTCTATGGCTTCTTATTAAGGAAGACACGATTTCTAATTTTGATACAACCACACGGGTTTATTTCAGCATTTTTTAATTTCTGGAAATTAATCTTGTGGGATATCTGAATAGCTTCTGGGCAGCATCACTTATGATAAACAGACAAGCCATCAACCATTGCAATTATGTACCTAAACGATTTTTATTAGGGCTTCACGACTAGTCTGCTTGGACTAGGTCATGTAAATTGCTATACAGCAATTGGAAAGATTCTCTTTACTTGTACAGAGCCTTACATTTGTCTATAGCTACTAGAATATATTCAACATGAGTTAAAAATTACTTAGGAATAGATGCAAATAAAGACACCTATTAGGAAGTAAAATATGCTGAAAGAAATTAAAAACATGAATATTTAGCTGAAAATTTGGATACTAAATAACATCACGTAATGCAGAACTAAACATTAAAGTTTTTTTGCATAGTTACACATTGCACGTCTATCTTAATATTTAGACACTTTGATTTCCCACTTATTTTTGCTGATTAAAATAAATACTTTTTTTTACAAAAAAAGTTGAGTATCTAGTTAGTTGTTCGTGGCAGTCTACTAGGACTTAGGTTTGAATTATTAAATACATAAAACTTCTTATCCAATTTATCGTTTGCATAAACCAACTTGAAAATAGAGAAATCCAATAAAGGTGTGCTTGCATTTTTAATTACTTAGTGATTTACTGTTCGTCGATGTCGGTAGAGTGTTGCGAACAATGGTAGGAAGGAAATTGACCATGGCATATATCGGTATCTACATTTCGTTGAGGTAAGTGCTGGTGTTGTCGTAATGTGCTGATGGCATGGTTTTTTTATTGGCTCCGCATTCCGCCCCTATTGTAGCCACTTTAACATTACCCGGTAATTCTACCGTGTGAAAGGAACCTATAGTGTAACATAGAATCCAAACCTCGGAAGCCTTCTGGCGCACTTCGCATTACACAGGATTTTGTGCCAAAGACAGGGATTCGAACAGGAGAACTTTCGATCTCCAGTTAGACGCTGTTACCATTCAGCCACTAGATTCCTGTGAGTACTTCTGTACTGTGCAATTCACAAAACTGTGGGTGGTTTGCACCAAAACAAACTTCTGTGAATTCCAATCTCAAAAAGCACTATGGAAAAAAGAATTCATATAACCATCAATATAACACCTTATTTCTCTCATATTATCTGTCTCTACTATCACTGCGAAGCAAGTAGGTTGCTGGATGAAGCATTTCATCATACTCGTAAATGAAAGTGAACGTTCACATGTTTGTCAATGAATTGAAACTAAACCTTATACAACACACCAACAACACAAAAAACAGTCTCAAAACAAGAAAACGAATACATTCACTAACACAATAATCACAAACAGTACCTCAGCACAAAAACAGAGAGATAATTTAATAAAAGGTACAACACAGAAACAATAACAACTGAAACTAAGTTGGCACTACTGTAAATATCTGGTAGAATCAAAACAAACCGTGTGTAACACACATGTGTAAATAAACAGAAAAGATTAACATTAACAACAAGTGCAATGGAAAAAAACACCTAGTGTAACAATAGTTTAAAGAAAACTGTAATGAACAGTTATGTGAAAGTGTGTGAAGTGCTGTTCCAGACCGACATGTAAAGGAATACCACTATATCTGTGAGTACAGTGTGTACATATGTATATACATATATATTAAGAGTTATATTGTAGATAATTATTGTAACAACACATGAAAAACACTTTACAGCCACTGAAGATGCCCTACACCACAAGGGCGAAAACAAAATTCACCAAACCAGTTGTTCTCGAGGGATTTATTTACAAAATTATTGTTCAACAACTTCAGGAAGATGGGCTATCACCATATTAATATAAACCTACATCTTCTGTGTGCCAGACAATCCAAGCACAATCTATGTATCAATTCTTTAACACTTACGTAGGAGCTGTTGTGAGCAGCTATTGCCAACATTTTCTTTATACTGTCAATTGATCCCCTGGTATATGGTCCCAAACGCCACAGTAGTCCAAACGGAAGACGCCAGAGAGTTTTGTACGCAATAAGAAAATTGAAGCATTTGAAATATGGTGCTACAGAAAATGCTGAAAATTAAGTGGACAGACAAAGTAAGAAATTAAAGAGTTTTGGAAATGATAGGAGAAGAAAGAAGTTTGTGGAAGAAGCTTACAGAAAGAAGGGACATGCTGGCAGGTCATATTTTGAGACATGCTGGATTGGTTAGTTTGCTGGTGGAGGGAACAGTCGAAGGTAAGAACTGTAGAGTAAGATAGAGATTAGAATCCATGAAGCAGGTTATTGAGGATGTGGGTTGTAAGGGGTATGTAGAGATGAAGAGGTTAGCACAAGATATGAAGTGATAGAGGATTGCATCAAACCAGCCGAAAGACTGACGACACCAAAAAATAATAATAATAATTCGTTGTATGTGCGTTACGATTCTTCAACCGAAATACCTAAAGGAATCAACTTCAATAATTAAACAATTTACTTTGTACGCATGGACAAGTTTCGTGATGTGTATTACCTTGCAGTTTTGGCCATCATCTTGCTAATTTGCCTGAAATTATTTCGGAGAACCATAGCAAACCGGCTTTTTGATGGTTAGACTGGGCATCAAACAAGCGTTTTCCAAAATTGAATGCACAATCATTATCACTAGCTCATGAAGATCAGTGATCATAAGCAAGATCCTGCAGGTGTGTGAATTAGTGAACTGGAAGTTTTTTTATGTTTGTTGCTTAAACGGGTGAATTATCCAACTTTAAACTAAGGAGTATGAAAAATCGCTAGAAATACAATAGTTGCACTGACTGCTGCTATCATTAACCTTACCGGATTAAGAATGGATTTGGAGTCTGAAATCAAACCTGCATTATCCGCAAAACCTGCGGGATCAGCAGGCAAACAACCACTTTGTCCCTTTTGAAAGTGCTCTGTCTTCCGAGCCTACTGTTGTCCAGAGAAGCTTAGGAACTATCCTTAATCTTTCTTAGAGTTTTTTTTTTGTCATAATCCTGTGAGAAGTGGTAGTATCCAAACAGGATATGTTGTAAGAAGCTGCCCAGGAGCATTAGTCATAAAATATAACTTTTTAAATGGGCTCCATCACTTTAGTTGTACAAGGCCACGTTGCGAAATGTGCATACCTGCCATGGCTCATGTGTACAAAGAAATTGACACAAATGATAACTGGTAACTTTCATATGATTCTGAATTAGGATACAGAAAAAAGAAATATTTCATGTCATTTTGTTCATTTTTGTTACAGCTAAATGATGTAAGTATACATATAGAAACTTTATTTCATGGCAGACGATGAACAAAAATTACATAAGTCTTAATCTGGATAGAATTATGAGGAAGACTATAATTCAGTTAAATTAATAACATTTTTTTCTTTGGGTGAAATATAACTACCCAACCAATGACCGATAAGAACCGAAAAAATTCAGGAATTTTACGTTTCTGAACTTCTGGAAGATTCTAAACCAAATACTAGCTGCGTAAACCAACCAACTATATCGTAAGCTATTATTTGTTTCATTGTTTATCTGGGTTGATGTGCCTGTAATATGCAATCTGCTAGCCAGTGTGGCAGTGCAAACAACATATTGGGTGGGTACAAAGGGCCTATGGTCAAATCCACGACCTTGTGGTACGGATCGCACTGATTGCTGTTTTTAAGTGGTTTTCCCAAATCACTAAATCACATTGGCGAATCATGAAACTGTCCCAAACTCCTGCATAGGAAACTACTCATTTTACCAATATAAAGTACAGTTGTTATACAGAAAACAAGTTAGACGTTATACGATAACACATAACTCCCCCATTAGGATGTGATCATCAATCCGTCATTGAAGCTAGCACGGTGTTTAAAGCTTGAGAGAGAGCGTGCATAAACCACGTAGCTTCATTTTGGCCTCCTGTGAACCCCCCTTTCCCCCCACGTAGACCTACGTGGCTTTTGCCTCTACCCCCCCCCCCTCTCCCCACGTAGCTCGTACCTTTTTCCCCTTTCGATTCCAGAAGACATTTTTTTCTGTTTTCTCCTGTTAGACTATTGTAAATTACATACGGAGATAATTAAATGAAGGAAACAAATATTCCCATGCTGTTGTGTGTTCTGTTCCTCATTTTAACTGTGAAAAATGTTATGAAAGGAAAGCTACGTGGCCTGGCTTGGAACCCCCCCCTTCCCCCCACGTAGTCCTGCGTAGCCTTCCAGCTAACCCCTCCCCCCCCTGAACCGAGCCACGTAGTTTTTGCACGCCCCCAGATCGAGATTTCCTTCATTCTAACTAGGTTACATCATTCCTGATTGAAATTTGATGGAAAATACAAAAAAGAATCTGTCGGCTCCAATATAAAATGTGAGATTGTGTATTGTTATTGAATAAAATTCTCAATTCTCTAGTGACTGAATCGTGATGAGTAGACCTTGGATTTTTGGGTTCTAAAATTTTTATTTTAGGTGCTTAAAATAGGCTCTGTTTCAATGCAAAATAGGTTCCAAAAACGTCAAAATTGGCTATAAAAAATGTGAGTATGTCTATAAGTCATCATCAATAAAAATTATTTAATTTAAAATGTAACATCTATAAGAATAATTCAGCAGAACATTATAGAATTTAATTGATTTTTGCATGCTGGGGTTATTTAAAATCAATAAAACTTTGAATGTGTATTACTTATTTGTTCCCTATTGATGGAGAAATAAATCTGGAGGAAGCATCTGTTGGACATTTATTTACTGATACAAAAATTCGTACATTTCTATGTACGTTTTTTTATAATATGATAATGTTTTATTGTACGTATATTATTTTTATTATATTGCTTAGAAGTAGATAGTAAAATTTATAATACACTCAGTTCATATTATCAGATTCTAAATTCCACAATTCGCGGATTATTTAACTACTGACCAAATACAATCAGGCATTTACTTTGAACAACAAAACCGCACCTCTATATACTGGAAATCTACGTTTAGCATCAGAGATTATTTAGCAATCTAATACCGTCGGAGCGAAACGTTAAATTTGCAGATTTGTTTATATTTGATGTTATACTGATAAAATCCTCAGTCTGTTATTAATATCAAGTTAAAAGTTTCAAACTATTGGCCGCACGTAGGCACAATAAGAGGGACCCGGGCATGCATTGATTTTTAAAATTCTGTCCGGTTTCCGGAAGCGAAGTTAACTTTTGCGATACTGTGGAAGGATGCCTGTACTATCTTTGAATGAAAACTTAATAAGCCTAAATTTATGGCAATTGTAATATAAAAGTACTGTTAATAAAATGGTGAGAACGTTCTACTCATTGTTACTGTTTACTCACTTGTTTGTTGCTCACGTCACAATATATAATGTTTCCATCCATTGAGAAATTGGAAAACTCGTTAATCCAACGCCTAAATAAACACGATTTTGAGATCGGTACCTTGCGCACACTGGTGCTTCACGAGAACATGCGGCTCGCTGTCTGGCCTCACATTCGGGAGGACGCGGGTTCAAATCCTCTTCCGGCCATCCTTCATTGGGTTTTCCGTGGTATCTCCAAATCACGATAGGCGAATGGTTCTTTCAAAAAGGCCATGTGTAAATTTCTTCCTGTCACTTGCCCCCAGTCCTTTCCCGCCTCTCATGATTTCGAGGTCGACAAGGCGTCAAGCCATAAGAGGGGGAAAAAAAAAAAGTTTTCAACGCAGCCTTGTGCGACTAATAACAAACGGGACTCGTACACATTCACTTGAATTTTCTGAAACAAACACTTGAAAAATTATTTGTGCTTTTCTGAGTTAAAAAGCTTTTGTCGATATTTGAATAAAAACATTACGTGAAATAGGCAAGAGTAGATCCTGACGACAATTTAGGCATTTATAGGCACTGTAAAACCACAAATAATGGCCACAAACCTCCATAAATTGTTTTTACATAACGTTATTTTCATGTATTTCAGTCAGGAAAAAAAATAGTTTTTGACTAAAATCAGAGGTCTAGTGATCAGTCAGTAAGGCTCCTGCCATTTTTATACATAGATTTGTAGCAAATTATAACATTCATCCCCGAAACACCCGCTCTATTGTTTGGTCTCTAAAACACAAACGCACTTAAAAATCTAATTCTCTACACGCTGCATCATTTTAAATTTCTGACCATGAAGTCATTGGACTGTTATAATGTTCAATAAAGTTTGCTTTGAGCGTATGTACAATAAGAAAACCCGTTCGCTATAAAAAAACAAAGTTATGGACTGAAATAATTCCATTTGAATGCTGTATGGTTCTTCAGTTTACAACGTGGCCAATTTCCTACTGCGCCTTTTGTGTGCAAACAAATATACTAGATATGCAATCCAGTGATGGAAAGTTTCAGGCCAAGCCTACTGGTGGTAACTCTCTGGCCTGGAAGTCATGAGAACTCGAGTTCGAATACCCGTCCTGGATTCAAGATTTTGTGTTTTCCATGGTTTCCAAAAATCACTCCATGCGAATGCCGAATCGGATCCTTCAAAAGGCTATGGTCGAGTTAGTTCTATTACGTTTTTAATTACGTCGACACTAACAAAAATGGGTGAGGGGTTCCATGTAGCTTTTCTAAGACTTGCCTCAGACACGCGTGTTTGAAACAGAATTTGTGTGTTATTTGAAATGCTTTTAGATATACACTTATCTGCAGAACATATACTTGGCTAAATAAGTTAGAAATGTTTTCAGCAATATGTGTAAAATACTGATAACTCCCACTAGCATACACCCCAACAGACAGAATCAAACAAACTAACAACCACAAACACAATTTGATGAGATATAATGCTTCATAATCATTGCCGTGCTAGTTAGTTTTTATATTTCTTTAAATAAAACTAAAAAAATAGATGGTACCGGTATACAAATGAATGAGCACTGGATCCTCATGTGTAGCTGCACTCGTTAAAGGTCCACCACAAAGGATCGGATAGCTACAACGGGACCAGATTCGAGTGATGGATTCCACGTATCGAACTCAATAATTGTGGTTTTTAGGCGGTTTTCCGCTGTCACCTAAACGAATTCTCGGATGATTCACAATCTTCGCTTCGAAACTACACATTTTTCAAACAAAAATACACATATCATAAAGAACTTATCGTAGTCAGTTGGTAACACTTCTGCTCCCGTCTACCTAGGGGACACATTGGACAAAATCTTAGTTGAAAGCTATGATAAGAATCTGAGGCTTTACGTGATGCGATAAAGTTCATTGGCACATAATAATAATAATAACAAGCATTGGGTTACAAACCCACGTCTAATTACAGCTTCTAACATTTTCGTAATAAAATCCGTTCTTTTCACGTAAAATGTGAACGTTGCAGTGCTGAGAAACCATCTAAAGGGAGTTAAAATACTTGGTGAAGTATAATTCTCGGAAACAAAAGCCTCCGCACAGACTGCGTGTTTATGACAAATTTAGTTTTTCTGCGCAAGAAACATCTCAACATCCCCTACCAGTTTTCACCACACATACGAGCCCAAATATAATTACAAAAACAGTTATAACGTAGCTTAATTATATCCGTGAGAGCTCCCGTTATTTAGCGAAAAGTAATTTAGAAAGCCTTTCTCTTCTCCGGTTCTCTTTCCATGTCACAAAAACTAATTGGTGAGATGGAAGCTTTTGTTTCTCAGACCACGCATTGTTCGAGCGGGAAAAAAGGAATCATAACGTATTCGTATTATCATCTTTTATTAGTGGTGTGCTGTAGATGAGATCCATATCATTATTCATCTCACCTGTGAATCACTCCGTTCATTTATTTTTTTTCTGTACGTCCTATTCCGCCTCCGAAATTCCCACCAAGATTTTACTTTTAAATTTCAAAGAATTTCTGATTTACTAAACTTTAGTACAGTTTTTCTAACGGATATTGCAATTTAAAAATGTTTCGTTTTACAAGATAACTACTATGATGGAGTATTTCATTTACAGTCCTTCGTAAAGTGTGTTGTTAATATATAGAAAACAATGTATGAGCCCATGATCATACTTATGTATTGTCAGGGGTGTGGAGTAATAAGGAAGTCACGAATACAGGATCATACAAAGTAGTAACAAATCGTCGCAACTTTTAAGTTCGATTTAAACCAAAATGAATTTGACAAGTATCTAAACGAAACAGAAATATGTTTTTAGGTCGATTTAAAACAAAATTGCATCTTACAGAGTCTAAAGGACACAGGTCACCACCGCCTGACCTGATCTGGCTTTTATACGAACATGACCCATATTTGGCGCTAGAGTTTCACTCTCAAAATTTTGAAAAATTTCTGTTGAGTTTGAAAAGCAATTAAAAATATTAAGGAGGAACAAAAATTATATCAGTATGTAGTAGATTGTTTGTCAAACTAATCTTTAACCGTCACCAAATACCACGTATAACTAATAAAGTGATATAAGTTCATTACTCCACATACAATACATTCCCTTCCAATATTCATCATTCTTGATGAACACTGAAGTTCTTCATAATTAAAAGTAAGGGACAGCAGTGTATTCAATGACATTATTTATTGTTATACTGGACATGGACGAATTAAACCGTGTTTATTTAAATCCAATCACCAGCGTTTTGCCTAATCAGACACGCCTGATTGTATTGTGTAATTATATAGGTAAAGGCTAACTTATGTCTAACTACACGTTCCACAAAAATTATAACGCAGCAAACCTTAGTATGAACTGTTAACACGGTTAAAGCACATCTGGTGACATTTACTTTCCGTGTTAATAGTAATCGTCTGGTACAAGACATATTCTACGTAGCAACGAAGATTTTCCCTTATGATAGAACGGAAATAGTCAGCCAATTACGTAGTATGTTCAAATGAATGTGCTGGATAGTTATTTTACCAAGACACACAACACTATTTCAACTCAGAAAAAATATGATTATACCATCCCATTATTATTTCCTTTCCTGTTTTTGGTGGTAGTGGAGGGATATTTACAAAAAGGAACCCCGTATTCCAAATACGGTGCACCAGACTGGGAATCGATCTTCCGTCCAGCTCATTAATATTCATTGAATAGTCTCTGTGTGGATCTTACAGCATTTATTTGTAGAATACCAGGAAATACTGTTGAATCTTCCTCATCTGTTAGACACTATTTAGAACGCCTAGGTTATATATCAATGATTTAGGAAATTATTCCGTCTAATGTGCTGTTTGCTAAATAATAAACGAAAACGCTAAACTTTAATCGTTTATAGACTTTTTGGGTAATATTAACCAGCTATTTGATTTTGAAGTTACTGATTTTTCGAAAAAGATGATTATTTTGTGAAAGAAAATAGACAAAATGTTGTCAGAAATGAGAAACCACACTCACCAGCAACATTCCTCATCAAGATTCCTATAGTATAATAGTATGTACTATATAGTATATATACTATATTATATAGTATAATACGATCTGTACAGAAATGATAAGGGCATGCCAGAGGTTACGGGATATTAAATTAAAAATTTTATATGCAACTGGAATTTTTAGTGCAGTATGAGCTGACGAATAAATCAATGGTGTTATGTTTGGAACCAGATTGCATCTACTATCCATAGCTCATCATCTCAAATTATTCATGATTATTGGAAGATGTTGGTATTCTGGTACGTTATCATATAAGTTTTTACTTGTGTTTCACTAAATAAATGTAACGTTTTAGCTATAGTATTACTAATTGAAATAAAACTATTACCTTTCCTATGAAAACAAAGTCACTTAAAGGAATACCCACAGGGATGTAGGAGCTTTTAAGAAAAACAATAACTATCAATCCTGCTGTTTTCTTGTCCAGGTAAACCAACGTTGCACCAAGGAGTATCATAAATTTCAGGGTGATGATTTGTTTAGTGAAATGTGCTAATATATGTGAATTATATTTTTAAACACCTTTTTATTTCAATTAATTTTTTTGTAAATTAGAAATAATTAACTGGTCAGGACTTTACTTGTTCTCTTGAACTTGGTTTTGGCAACATACCACTACATTTATATATCGCATTAATATGATGAATAAGTTTGCCAGCTGGTTCAGTAAATTCATGTATCCACTGCAAGTAGTTCAACCCTATATCATACAACGACTAGGTCTTCAAATCATGCAGAACCTTGCCTTCGCTTCACTATAAAGAGATGAAATTTGATAGCTAAGTTTCCAGCACATCCTCTAATGCTATCCAGCGATTAGATTTAGAAAGGTGATCTGCTCAAGCCTCAAGTGGAGTAATTTGCTAAAGCATCTTCGTGTGTAATGGGGTAAATTGCTACATTTTCAACCTAGTTGTTGTATCCATTTCTTTTTAATTTCAGCCAACAGATACTTTATCTAATATAAAATAAAAATTTGTTAAAGGGGTGATTCTTGCAATAGAAATTGACTATCTCTGACAGTTTTTAGTTCAGAAGATAAAAATATATTTAAAAAACGCATAACACCAAATTGCGACCTTTTCTTCATACCTATGCAAATTGCTCATAGTTTATGTCAATGCTTCTCTACAAATTTTCGCTTCTGCTGTTGCAGTATACCACTAATCTTTGATTAATTCAAATATGGATCAACATAAATTGATTCCATTTCAATGTTTTTGTTCCTTTAATTTTCTTAATTGTTTGTTTTCATTATTTAGGATTAGTGTATTTGTATTAGTCGGCCGAAATCTTTTTTAACATTCTTTAAATGTCATTAAAACTCTTACTGAAATTAACTTAAAAGAAATGACTATATCCACCTTATTCATATGTATACTTGCAAAAAAGAAACAGAAAAAGGGATCCTAAAAATAAGTTTACTGTAATATGTGAACATTATTTGGAGTTGATTTAAAGACAAAAACGCATTTTCATTAAAGTTTCATTTTCTGTTATGTTGGTATTTACTCCATGCCTTTGGTATTTTATCGTTAGAAATTTACCGTTCAAGAAGTATTAACCTAAATGCTTTGGGTATCTTGTCATTAAAATGGTAGATTGTGAGTGCACAGTGAAATCCAGAACTTCCATTGCTACCTCGTATAGGATTAAGAGAACCTATCATCTGGTATAGATTTAATGTCGTCTTCCATGTACAACAATAAGGAAAATTTCTGCATAGAGGACACATAAAGTGATCCACTAGTGGATATTTATTTTAGTTCCTGAAAAATTCAACGATGCCCTAGTGTTGTCCAAGAAGTTTTTCATCACATTAATCCATCCTGAATGAAGCAGAACTATACTTCATACAAAAAAGAGGGATGTGCGATAGGGGAAAAGCTACCTTGGTGGGTTGAGTTTTAATCAGTAGCTTGCTATTATTCCAAAGACTACTAACCCAGCCGCTACAATTCCCACACTTCCACATATTACCATAATTAACTATTAAGAGTTACGTCCTAACTACTACGATTAATAGTTCATTATCAGATAGGTATCATATGGGCTCACACGCAGAATCAATAGTGTCGTATTTAGTGGAGCTTTCTGTGAAATTGTGTGGACGTCATAGTGTCTGTGCGGGCGGTTAACCAGACCACCTACGGAGCTAATTCACAAAGGCTGCCAAGCGCTCGCTTTTATTAATGGGCTCCGTGAGAGTAACAAGAGGGGTCAGGACGACTCGCTTGTGTCTGACTCACATTACAACAGCTGTAAATCATCTCTGTTGCCGTCCATAAACACGCTTATAGCGTCCGGTTGTGGAGCTGTGCACAAGGAACGTGACATAAAACTGCCAATCACAATAAAAATTAGCACCACAGTTCCCTTGGCCAAGGCCACCCCTTCTCCTGGAACTCCTAGGGAGCCTGTTCCTCGGACAAAGGACCAAGCCAGCCTTGTGGTCACTTTCAATGCTCAACTTGAACGTTTGTTGGCGTGAGATTTGTGGATCAGCAGGCTTTGTTGTATTGCCATTCATTTAGCCGCCACGTCTGTCGTTGGCCATACACCCTAATGCACTTAGCCTCGTGCGAGCTGTTATAGAATTGTAGAATGATTAACCGACTTCAACATTTCGCATACTGGCCGATGGCAGCACAGTACCCGAATTTTCAGACAGTAACTTTGGTTTTTACTGGAAGCAGTTCTTGCATATTTCGTGACAAGCCTTTCGGGGGGGGGGGGGGGGAGTAGAAAGAATAAAGTGACTTACTGTCCATTAATAAGTGAATATCTGCTACATTATTTCTATTATTAACATAATATCGAAACTATATTTGGTGTAACAGCTATATTCTAGTACATAATCGAAAAATAAAATAATTTCTTTCTCTTAGGCCAACTTAAGAAATCTCTCTTGAAAAATCAACTGATTATAAACTCCCATGAAACAATTCCGCTATTTTCAAGCTGAAAAATATTTCTGAACTACCTTTCAGGTTGCTCAAGGATAAACAAATGTCATTTTAACGGTTGTGCTATGGAGGTTATCTACCGTAGTCTACTCTTCAGCAGAACTAGCTTTGATAATCATTTTGAGATTAAAAACAGTAAAATCAGTGTCTCCTGTAGAATGTTTCTTTGGCTGAACACCGACTGGATTCCACCATTGACTGAAGCTAACAATTCTCAGTTAAATAAATCAAACCGTACTCTTCTTGCTGATATCATAATCTATGACCGCTTAAGACAAGCAGTGATTCAAACTGAAGTGTTACATTAAAAGTATAATCTTTTTAATAACCTCATTCTCAATGTACTTTTCATTCCATCTTAAATAATACTCACGCTTGAGTTTTTCATCAACCATAGACATTTATCAAATGCAGTCAATTCAGAAAGTATCTACTGCAAATACTATAGTTTGGAAAACTGTTAACAGCGTTATAGAATCAACGTTCACAGTGTTAGTTTAAGATCTCTGTACTGTGACGTTATAAACGGCCACCTCAGGTAATACACTACTTACATTTATAGACAAAAATGTTTTTTAAAAAGTATGATATAAAGCGGATATATTTAGTATCACAAAAAGCACAACAAAACTTGGATATAAATTTATTTATCAGAAAACAGAATTAAATAGTTTGTAATACCGTTCTTATTTCTTGGAAACAACGTACCCAGATATTTGTCTCTTCCAGAGTAAAAAATAAAAAAAAATAAAAAATAAATAAATGGAAAGTATATTTTTTTTCACAAAATTGTCACTACTATTAATTTTATGAGAAAAAAATATTAATGTTATAAGTAGCAGTAGTGGTGTATTATGTACAACTCTCATATTTTTTCAGCAGGATGTAAAGATCTTATGAGAAAAATAAGAAAACCATATTATTGCCATAACGAGAGGTCATAAGCCATAACACCAATTTCACTGTTCTACAAGAAAAAAAAACTTTTTTCCCTTTTTCTGGAGATATTTTTTGTGATTCTTATGGAAATCAATGAGCTGAACTCAACCACTTTCAATTTTTTTCAATCTGGATTTTTTTTGTTTATTTTTTGTTTTTGTTTTTGTTGTGTTTACCTAAACACGTTAATCTCTAGTCATTCTAAAATTTGTTGAAAACTTATTTAAATCAACAGATAAACTACTAAATTCATCGAGCATTGTATATAGAGTAACAAATGAAAATCACAAGCCAAAAGTGTGTATTTTCCTACTGTTGATAGTCTTATTTCTTTCTTCTTTGGTGAATATATTTGCAGTCCCGAATAATATTCCAACAATAATCAGCCAGCATGGCTGGTATTATCTTCCCTGTTTACCGTTCTTCTGAAGTCATGATGTCCTTACGGAACCTTTCACCATGTTCATCAGACACGTTGTTGCAGCTTTCCGGGAAGTAATCCATATGAGAGTGCAGAAAATACACCTTCAGCGAAGTATTTCATCCCAATTATTTGTATGCAGCAATCATATAATTTATCAAATCTTTGTTGTTATGAGCTCATCATTTCCCAGAAAATTATTGCTGACATTCTTGAAACATATCCATGCTCGTTTTTCTTCTGCCGTCAGGGATTCTTCAAAATTTAGGCCTCTATCTGAAATTGCCTAATCTGGGGGCCAACAAACACACTTTCCTTTACCTTGGAAATTTGTTATAGAGGTACGTAAACCCCTTCCTGTTTTATGCACGGCCCTTAAAAATTGCTTCATTGGGCCTAATTTGATGAGAAGTGGAAGAAAAAGCACATCTTCACTAGCTACCAGTTTCTTACGCTAACAATTTTTTTCTCCCAGTTTTCTCCCACTTTTGACAAATCCATTCCTTTTTTTATATATATAATAAGAATTTCTGTCACGACTACCTACTCACATAAGAAACACTCATATTAAATGTAGAATTTTTGCATACCCAAAATTACGACAATAATTTTGAGGTTGCCACATATGTTCCATTTATGTTAATTTCATTTAATACGTGTGAGCATTGATTCCAAAATGTCATATGACTCTTTATTCATACTAGCATGGGCAACTGGGACGAAAGAAACCAACTTCTCATTGAGGAGTAGAAGCGCCTTCAAACTAATTTTGGCTGCATCTATAAAAAGTCTCCCGCCATGTGTAATCAGTTTAACACAAAATTAATTATTATTCTCTATTAATGACTTGTACATTACAAAATGTAGCAGAAATACATAAAAGGGTTCCAACATTGGCATATTAAAACTAGTGAAGTGCAGAAATTGATGTTGTCAACTGTTTTTTTAAATAAATTTTCCTTTATATATATAAAAAGTTATCTATAAGTTATAACATTAATTCTTTCATATATCTAAAAAAAAAAAAAAAAAAAAAAAAAAAAAAAAAAAAAAAAAAAAAAAAAAAAAAAAAACTATGCCAGATGGGTAATTTCTGATTTGAATTTCCCGTGGAAAAATGCAATAGAAACACATATCCCCATATGAGAAAACTTTTCTTTTGTAGAACACTGTTATTTATGAGTTCTTTTCAGTTTAATTTCTGTTTGTTATATTTACGGCTGATGTATGGAGGTATGATTTAAGAAGCAAAAGATTTATAAGAAATAAATAAGAACAAACCGTTATGCTATTTGCGATGAGATATTTCGGAAAACAACGGAATAGCGAACTATAGGTAGCAGAAATAAAGTTCAAATCATGACCCACTCTGAAGATATTGATGTTTCTCTAGTTTTTATGCATATTCTGTTGGCCCCATAAGGAAATTTTTGGTGAAAGATATACTTATGAAATGTGGTTGAATACATTGATCTAGCTAATTGTAATCAGTGAAAAACATAGTCCGCGAACCTTAATTACTTTTTCATATTTTTCAGTGTTTCAAGACGCTCTTGCGATCTGTTCCTGTCCTCAATGTTCTAAATGTAACTTCCAATGTTCTAAATGTAATTTTCTGTCGTTAGCGTTAAAATTAAATATTAAACACTAAGCTATTAGTGTGCAATTAAACTCTCAAGGATTAGTGATAGCTTGAAAGGGCAGACTCATTAGCTGAAGATAAAATTTTAAGAAACGTTTTTGTTTATTGTGTTTTTTAGTAGCTGCAATGATTATCACTTATATATGCTGTATTCCTGCACAGCTTCATACACACGGAAAGACTTATAAAAGGTGACTATAACAATTGTACCCCGTGGGACCTGTCAAATGTCACAGCTGTCGAAAAACACCGTATTGGCTCATACTTTCTAATATGAAAACATTGTATCCCAACTGTTTGAAGAAGAAAATTTTTCATGCAAGAAATTAGCCATATTTGACTAGAGAAAGCTGAAAATCCGTGCCTAGGAACCAGCTATTTGAATCAACAGTTTTCTTCTTCTTCTGCTTTACGCTTCGTCGACGTTGAGGTCACTAGTCGCATGAACTGAGGGCTAGGAACGGGAAGGAATTCGTCCAAGGCCATTTGAAGGAACCATCCCTGGCGTTCGCTTGGAGTGATTTCGGAAAACTATCGAAAACAGAAATATGGATGGTGATTGGAATTAGCGTTATGTCAGAAAGAGCTCATGCGAAGAGGTCTATGGGTTCAGGATCATACAAGTAAGGGAAAATTTCCACCGTTAACTAGCCATTTTCTTTGGAGCCACAAAAAAACCTGAAAAATTACAACACTTTCAAAATACGTATTTAAATATTTAGGCTTATAAAACTGTGAATGTCCGGCTGGAACATATTAACATATATATTTTACAGTAAAGTTGACTTTATTTCACACTGCAAGATTACCTTGAGTTACGTGTAAAATTAACTTAGTCCACAACCAGAAGGTTGGTTGGTTCCTCCCGAAGGAGGCATACTAAACCATTGTGTCAAATGTAGGAAGGCCATTTTAACGTGGAATCCGAATCACGGTGCGGCCTGGCGTAGTTTATATGATCAAACATAACTCTTAAAATTCCTGCATCTGCCGAATTCGAAACCAAGACCGCAGCAACGAACATTTTGAAAGCAAGCTCCTTAACCACTGAGCTACCAGACCGCTCAAAGGACCAATATTTCACCCACTCTTTGACGCTGGGGATTGGTTTCAGTGCCATCCATAACGCCTATTATCGAAAGGAGTATTCTGAGACGGTAAAATATTTTTCATAGCTGCCGGATAAAAAAAAATTCTGTGGGTTAAAGTATAAATAACAGAACTTAATCATACTATTAACTTAATCCATCTTAAACCAGTTACAAGGAAATCACTCACAGCACAATAATATGCAACTGATAACGCCATCTTCTTACTGCTAACAAAGGAAAGATGGTAAAAGCAATTCATTGCCTGCAAGATGTTGTGCATGGCAGCCTTGAATTATGGCAGCAAAGCTGAGGCGCCTAACTTCCAGGTGTCAACGACAGGATATCAGCAGCCCCAGATTAATCACACAGCGGCTAAAACTCATGTGTTAGGAAATTATTAGACGCGCAAGGAATGGCAGTGGCACTTTATCACAGTGGCGCTTAATGAAAAAATGTCAGTTGCCCCGGCAGCACACTAGTCTTCGATTCTCCTCCATGGCTGGCGACCGCTACCGGAATTAAATTTCTCCGAAATCTGGTGTCTAATCTACGGCTGCAAAGGATGGTGCGGGGACGCCTGCCCTTCCAGCTGCAGACAGGGTGAAGATTTGTGATCATGACTGTACCGCTCCTTAATTTGTATTAACACACCGTTCATTTAAATTGCTATACAGCAACTGGAAATATTCTCTTTACTTGTACAAAGCCTTGCATTTGTCTATAGCTACTTGAATATTTCAACATGAGTTAACAATTACTTTTGGAATAGATGCAAATAAAGACACCTATTAGGAAGTAAAATATGTGAGAGAAATTAAAAACTTGAACATTTAGCTGAAAATGTGGATACTAAATGCAGAACTAAACATTAAAGTTAAGTTTTTTTTTTTTTTTTTTTTTTTTTGCAAAATTATGCATTGCACGTCTAACTTAATATTCAGACACTTTAATTTCCCACTTATTTTTGCTGATTTAGAAATAAATACTTTTTTTAGTAAAAAAAGTTGAGTATCTAGTTTGTTGTTCGTGGCAGTCGCTTGCTAAAAAAAATAAAAAAAAAATAGAGCATCCTAAAATTTAAAATAATTATTTCCCTCATTCAACACTTAGATGCAATCAACTTGGGTTTTGCATACAGATTATTACAAGTTATGTATGGTCTTTGTGTTATGAAATTAAGTAAAGAAATTCTTCACAACGAAATAAAGAGAAAATTGTAGACCACTTAGATGCTCCCGTAACATTAAAATCGAATCTTTGACTTAACTGCAACTAACAAAAAAACTTACTCAGAAAAATAAGTCTAAACTTGCTTACTCAATCCTTCAGCCAATGAATATTTTATGTTTTAGCTTATTCAGTCAGAGGTGTTAAAGAGTGGTGTAAGGGCTTGGGAGAGACTATATTAACCTCTTCCAACGTCTCCTTCACGTGGTAGACCCTGTTTCCATGGACGAGGAACTGACAACGGAAATATTCCTGGTATAGTAATCCGCTACTTGCCAACGGCCTCCCAAACTGGAAGTGGAGTGGTGGGGAGTGGTCCGAGGAACACTCGTGCCATTAGGGTTGGAAGCGACTCCTCAAATACTGATAATGAATCAGAAATTATCAACATAATAGGGATGCAGAAGAAAACTGGATGCCAAAAATAGTATCACTAGGTCACATAATCTTCTCAAGTTACATATGGAATGAGGGCTTCTTACAGGGTAAAACATTTCTGAGGTAAAACAGTTCCCTAATCGGATTTCAGGGCAGGTACTCCTCTGGGCAAATTAATCTGAATGGATAGAAAAGTTCTGCGAGTCGGAATGTGCAATATAAGAAATCTGAATAGAGTGGATGGATTAGAGAACTTAAAAAGGGAGATGGAAGGACCTAAGTTAGATGTTGCTGAGATTAATGAAACTCAGATTAAGTGCAGGGATGCGCAGGATTTCTTGTCAGGGAAAACATACTATTTAGCATATAAACAGTCAGTGGGGTTTGTAATAAAACAAGAGAGTAGGGAAACGGGTGAGCTATTATGAACACTTTAGTAACAGGATTATTTTGATCATGATGGAAACTAAAATAGCACCAACCACGTTAATACAAGTGTATAGGAGAAAGTCTCAAGGGGATACATGTTTGTATCAGCTAGTTTATATTGTGGCTAATCAGAGATTAAGAAACAAGGCTCTAGGATTTAAAATATATCCGGGAGCTGATATAGACTCTGAACACAATCGCTTAGTTGTGAAATGCAGTCTGAAAATTAATACAATAAGGAACCAACATAGGCAAAAAAAAAGTGAAGTTAATGAACTGAAAGAATCTTGAAGATAAGCTTCACTACTCAAGTGAAAAAATTTGCAGAGATGGTAGAGGTGTGTCTGAGAAATTTCTTTCAAAAAACATTAGAATAGCAGAATGCACTGAAGAGAGAGATTATCGACGCTATTAAACGAACATAAGGCATTATAAAATAAGTTAGTCGAAGAACTTGGTTCATCGAAGAAATGTTAGAGTTGATGCATCAGAGGAGGAGGCACAAAGTTGCTGAGGATGAAGCAGGAAGATAACAGTCAGGTATTTTAGAAACCAGGTAAACAGGAAAAGCAAGAAACAAAAAGAAAAGAGACTGCAAAGAAAATACAAAGAAGTAGAAAAAGAAGTGCTCATAGGTTAATTATATGTAGCTTCCAAGAGAATCATACAGAATTTTGGAGAAATTAAGGAAAAATTTATAAATGTTATAGTTGCTGATGGAAAAAGTCTTTTGAGCTCTGAAAATCAAGCTAACTGGAAGGAATACACAGAGAAACAATGTGAAGGGAATGACTTGAACAATCGTTTGTTGGAAATAGAAGACAATTTCGATATTAATGATGCATGAGAAACTGTCTTAAGAACACTATGGATCATTAACTGGACAGATAAAGTGGAAATGATGGACGAGGAAAGATAATTGTGGAAGAGAAGTCACATTTAAAGATATGTGGGTTTGGTTAATTTCGTTAGTGGAGGGAAATGCTGAAGGAAATAACTGTAGAGAATGACAAACATCAAAATATATTAAACTGGTAGTTGAAGAATACAGCTGTATGTTGTGTGTCTAGGTGAAGTGGGTTGCTCAAAATAGGAAGAGATGGAGGACTGCATCAAGTCAGTGAAGAGACTTATAATAGAAAAAATGATAAATATATGGCAGTCATCGTTCAGATGACAAACATTTATCTGCCAAGTAATAGTTAAGCAAGTATTTTCAGCATACTCTTAATAGTATATCGATGTCTTACGATGTAACAGTTAATAATCATCTCGTAACTTATATCTTGAACATTTATTTCTTGGGAAACTATAAAAGTATACCAATACATTCAAATGAGGACATCCGATAAAAAATAAAATATGACGTTAGAAAGTTAAAACATTTGAAAATTTACCTTAAAATGTCACTGAAAACTCAGCTCATTGGTTTTTTTAATTTATTTTTTATTTCCTGAAAGTAGCTAATTTCCTTTAGGAGCTTTATTGATCAAAATACAAAAAAAAAAAAAAAAAAAAAAAAAAAAAAAAAAAATGTTTAACAGATTAGCTAAAACTGGCAACGTGCATAAAACTGTTGAAAGTTAGTGGAAGGTGCTAAGGAACGGTTCAGGTTTGCTGCATTGCACAAATTACTTGTTATTAAATCGGAGCCGATGTAACCAAGTGTCGATGGCCTGCTTAACGGATGACGGACCAAGTAACCCTGCTGTATCTTCTTCGTGCTGGAATGTCGAAGAGGTGTGCAGAACATTGATATCCATGATTCATAGAGCCAGCTTACTTTCTTGGGTTCTACCAGTGCAGCGAAAAAAAAAATAAAAATAAAAATGGTTCTTTGAGTCTAGAATGGCGTAGTTGTGGCACCGCCTTGTCACAACTAACAGACTATTCTTTTTTTTCCCCTCTCTCTAATACGATGTCAGATTCATTGCATTTGTTATCATTACCTTTATAAGCGGTCTGGTGGCTCAGTGGTTAAGGCGTCTGACTGGAGATAAAAAGGTCCCCGGTTCGGATCCTTGTCTCGGCGGGGATTTTCACAGGCACTTAACCCGGCCTTCACCTCTGGCATAGCGTGCTGTGTGATGCGAAGTACGCCAGAACGCTTCCGTGGTGTGGATTCCAAGTTAAACTGTAGGTCCCCCACAATTGCCGGGCTAGGTTAAGGCGGCTACGACAAGGGCGGAATGCGCAGCTAATAGAAACCTTGTCACCAGGTAATTACGACCGCACGGAATGATTATTATTACCTTTATATATAACAGCTGCGAGAAGCACTTGTAGATCACAAGCTGTAGTTTTATGACGTGCCGTTATTGACCAATATTAAGGGTGAGTAGGACCAGATAGGAACAACAATCTCAGTTTGTGAAACTTCCCTTGTTGCTTCAAGGGGAAAAAAAAAAAAAAAAAAAAAAAAAAAAAAAAAAAAAAAAAAAAAAAAAAAACTGGCTTTACGAGAAAAAATCTTTTATTTACTTTCATGTCTGAGAGATTTTTTATTAGGGTTCAAGTGACGCTCAATTAACTTGTTTCAATACACTTCTGATGACGTTTTAGGGTTTCGTGCCGAAAATGTTATACTTTAGATCCCAATTGTTGCCACTCCATTGTTTTCCCGTCTGCTGTAGGCCTCTAATCTTAAAAAGAATAGGTTTCATATTATAACTTTTTATGTGTCACAGGTTCACTGATTGAAAATCGAATTTTGTTTTCAAATTAAAAAAAAAAATTATATTCTAGGGGAGTTACACACAAGTAAACGGGATGGAATTGTTTATTCTACCCCAAAATATGGAGAGTAGGCTATTGTAGCTAATCAAGTAAAGGAATAAAAGACTTTTCAAATATTATCACTGGAATGTAAAGATAAGAATGACCATCAAAGTCATAAGTTTAGGACCAGTTTACTTACCAGATTTATCTAAAAAATGCCTATAACTAGAAAATTAAAATATGTCTTCATTATTCCTGGGAATAATCGGGAAATTCTGAAAATATTTACATCTAAAATAAAGTTTCGAGCAATTCTTCTCATCTCACATTTAATTCGCTTCAGTCTTGTATTATTATTGTTTTGCTTCAGAATGCATTGAATCCTGAAAGATACCTATAATAAAGTTTACTGGAATTAAAAAATTGTAAACACTTTGGCAAATAAAAGGACCGCGGCATCAGATTCTATGAATCTAATTTGAACAATGTGACGATACAGGACAAGTACGTCGTCACAGGAAACTTTAGCACCTTTATTAGCTCCACCCAACAAAGAATCCCACTGGCGAATACTTCATGAAGCATCTTCTATATTTCAGATGATTAGTTTCGTTAAGTTGCCCAAGCTAAAATTAAAGTTAGGAAGCACAGACGTGCCTTAGATCAACCCTACTAAAGTGTCTGATTGGCATAATATTTCATCAAGCGCCTCCTACGTTTCAGCTGATTCCTTTACTAGAGTTATCTTGTTGAACCTAACATTAATGTTTGGAAAGTAACTTTAGGGAATGTGTTAAAGCTCAGCAAAGAGATGACAGGGTATTGTATTTTATTCAAATTTATTCAAATAATCTTATTTTGGATAATTTCTTTATTTAATTTTGCATTTTTTATCATTCATAATCCCGTGAAAGGACCGACGATTGGTCGCTCTCATATCGTAGAAACCTTAATTCTTAGTTGATATGGAAGCGGCCATGATGAGATCTTGAAAAATCGTATCTCAAAGCCAGGATAAGCGATCTTTGGCTGTAGGAAGGTCCGTATAGGTTGCATCGTTTACAGAGTAGATGAGCTGAAGCGCAATGCAACCTGCATGGTCTACAATTCGCTGCTAGCAGCCGGCGAGTGGGGACGTGCAAACGGACAACTGCAGTGAAGCTTCGAGTTTACAGTGTTTCAAGTAATATTTAAAAGAGTAAAGTGTTATCGTAAGAACCTAAAGAATTACAGAAATCAAGCAGGCCATCGGCTGAAGATATAGAAGAGTTAAGTAATGGCGCAGACAACAATAACAAGAAGGAACACAATGAAATTTGCCTTTGATTGAACATATGTGGGACCAATGGCATTTGAGATTCAAGAGTGGCTATACAACAAGGTCAAACTGAATGACGAAGAAATTGTGGGTATTCAATATCATTCATTTAAAAATAGCGTTGTTGTGAAAATGATTGAAGAAAAATAATGTAAAAAATTTGAAATTAAATCACTCAGATGGAAATGTCAACAACGTTAACTTATCCAATGCAGGCATGGGAATTAGACACATGAGAATACTGAATATTCCCTTTGAAGTAACCAGTGAATCAATACTACACGCAGTCAAACCATTCGGAACAGTAATAGAACTAATGGAAGCTAAGTGGAGTGGGAACATCAGATACAAAAAGTCAAACGGAGCAAAAATGGAAGTATTTAGGCATATCCCTTCTCATATAAATGTGTGTGGATTCCGCGCTTTGGTAGTGTACGACGGCAAACCATGAAATTGCACTGTATGCAATTCCGTAAGCATTGACTGTCGAAGGATATAGTCCAAATCGCTGCAATTAACGTTTGTGAAGCGGACAGCAGTTCATGAAAACAACAACGAAAGTCATCGACTGGAATACGAACAGTAATTTCCTCCATTGCAGGAAGTTTACGGTATAGTGAAAACGAAAGAAAAAACAATACAGGAAAACGATAAAGCAAGGAAAATCGGAGAAGCAAACCAAAAAGAAGAAGATAATATCGAAAAGAAGAAGAACCCCAACTGTAAAGAACAGTGAAATCCTGCAACAATACAAATAACAACACAAAAGTAATACTTAAACATCCAAATGAAAATGATGATACAATGGAATCAGAAAACAAAAGATGTGATCCTATGAAGACGACTTACCCACAGTCAATGGCTGATATAATGGAATGGACGAGACTGGAACTAGTTACGGCTGGTAGAAAAAGACGAGCAATGAGGAGACCCGAGATATACGCTATACAAACGAGGGAAAAGTCAAAAGAAGTGGAAAGTAATAAAACCACCAGAGCAAAATGGAAGAAAATAAGAACACAAGCAAACAATAAAATCCAACCAACGTCAATGGAACTAATACCTTCAGATAACAACGTGCTATCAGAAGAAGGCAGAGAAAAAGTGAACACCTATATAAACTGGGCAGAAGACCGTCCTCAGGAGGAGCCAACAGATTGTGCGCAAAATGTCTGACACCTCAGTGCGCCGGCAAAGAACTGAAACTAACATACAGTCATAATGATAAAAGAAGCTAAAAACAAAACTGTATCAAATTTACATCACGTTAAATGGGAAACACAGCAAGCAGAGATGCAAATATATTGCATATCAACGACTAAACTGAACAGAATAACAAGCAAAACAAAAACATAATGTCTGAAAAGCTTCCTATACGCCGCTGTGCTTCAAGAAGCTTGCAATAGCAACGGTCTTGGTCTGCCATGATATGAATATGTTTTTAATTAAGGCAACGAACTCGGAAAGGTTACCAAATTCAAGTCATTATAGAAAATGGTACATTATGTAACATATGTGCTCCCTCCGGAACGCACAAAACAAACAAAAGAAACAGCTTTTTCAAACAAGATATGCTACGTCTGCTGCCAACCAATACCAACACTTTGATAATAGTAGGCGACTTCAATTGCGTGCTACACCCTAAAAATCAATTCCAAAATTTTAACACCTACAACGATCTAAGGTTAAAATTCCAAGGATTATAATTAAAAGGCCCTTGAGAAACAAAAAAATGGAACTGAAAAATACGTCAACAAGGATACAGGAAGCAGAATTGGTATGATATACATAAGCGAAGAAATTAATTCCGATGTTACTAGTACAGATGTATGGCCGATAAGCTTTTCAGTCTACAGCGCTTACATAATCCACATAAATATGAGCAGAAAAGAAATACACCGAGGAAGAGGCTATTAGAAATTCAACAGTATTTTTATAAAAGATCATGAACATAATGAAATGTTACAAGAAAAATGGCAAATATATATGAGGCAGTTTCAGCAATGCAGTAATAAATTGGAATAGTGATTACAGAACGCTGACCAAAATTGCGTCGCATGCTGATAGTATACGGGAAATTAAAGAAGCACGAACATAAACGGCGGTGTATTGTTATTCCTGTAAAAGAGATGCATACCAAAACACTGACAGATTAATTCATGACATAAAAAAATAAAGAGATAAAATCCAAACTAGTAACAATAAAACATGAGGAACTGGAGCAAATGATGATAAGATCGAAAGCCAAATACCCTGCACCAGAGGAAAAGGGCCAGGATTAAAAATCTTACAAACTTCAGATTTGGTGAATACATTGTTGTAACAAACCAAAGAGAAACAATAAACGAAGTTCATAAACACTACCACATTATACGACATGAAAACTATTGACGAGGAAGACTCGAATGGCCTACTCAGTTCAGTGTGCTGTAGAATCGATATAAATGACAACACACAACTGGAAAGTAGAATAACAGAAGAAAAACTAGAAGTAATCATAATCCCACAAAAACAATTCTTGTAAAAATAGGCCAAGTCTCGTGTTCGTGCAGTGACAAAAAGTTATGAGATTTTCTTCTGATCCAAGTCTACACTTTACAGTGTGTATTCACTTCACTTTATGAAACAGAATGGTCTTTTTCGGTATCATAGATCGTTTATTTAAGATAAAAAATCTGATGACTTGGCCATATGCATTTCATAATTTGAACTTAAATTGAGGGAATAATATATATACTTGTCAAATTCGAATAATAGCGAGGGAAATCTTGGCTTTTACGTGTGTAGGTTAGCTAAAACATGGCGTGCATAATGGCCAAGTCATCAGATTTTTTATCTTAAATAAATGACCTATGATACCGAAAAAAAAAACATTCTGTTTCATAAAGTGAAGTGAATACACACTGTAAAGTGCAGACTTGGCATCAGAAGAAAATCTCATAACTTTTTGTCACTGCACGAACACGAGACTTAGCCTATTTTTACAAGAATTGTTTTTGTGGGATCTCATTTCTTTTTGTAAGTTTATCGCTTATCCTGAATCACCGATCAAATGTAATGATTCCACTTGAAAATCGGTTATTAAGAACATTTCAGATTTTAAGACATAAATATACGTTTACCAACAATGACCAAATCACTGAAAACAATTGATGTGCCCGATAGCGGAGCAATGCAGATTGCCGCTGGCTTAACTACCACCATAAATAAATTACTAGTAACTTCCAAACTAAACATAAGACCAAAGTAAGATTTAAGATATCACTTAAACTTGCTTATCTCTTAGCATTAAAAATTTTTCAGCCATGTAGCTTCATCGGGAGCAAAGCAATTAAGCCGCAAATATGTGCCAGAATTTATAATGTTTGGGATTTTAATTAAATAAATACGGGAGAAAACTCTAATATTAGAATTTTCTCATGATATTGGGACGAAATCACATATGTATACCAAATTACTTGTTTCTGGGATGACTGGAGGTACAGTGGAATTTTTGATATCGTGGTGTAGTGGTCGAAATAAAATTTTGATTTTCAGTAACTTCCACAATAAGTAAAGCAAATAAGTAAAATTTAACACATTAGTTGAACTTAGTAAGCTCACTCTACAATTGAAATCTGAAGTGTATAAAGTTATTAGGGTAGGAAGCGATTTCACGTTAAGGGTAAGTAAGGGGTAGATATATGGAAATTTACGAGTTTGTTGGCATGTATGTGAGTAAAATTTTATCTGTGTAGCAAATTTCAGCTTTTCCACAACTACGGGAAGAACCTTAGAGTTTCGATGATCATCAGTCAGTCAGTGAGTGAATGAGTGACAAAATCGCTGTAGTTTGCATCCTAACAACAACCGAACTAAGAACACTATCGAAAAAAGATTTAATACGGTTGCTAAGATTGCTGATATCTATGCACAACAGAAATTTGATACATGTAGCATAAATACGACCGAAGAAATTTAGGTTCAAAAATGCCCCGAATCGCTTCGAGAAAAGGGTAGGCAGTGCCACCGTTGACTCGACTTGGCGGGTGCACTACCGTGCACCCAAATAACAAACCCAAGGAACAAATCTCCTGGCCCTGATGGCATTCCAGTAGAAGTACTCCGTCACTTCTGGCCAGCCATCCAACAGCCACTGACGGAAGTACTTAATAATGTGTTTAATGTACCATATGTACCGAGAAGCTTCAAAGAAGGAATAATAGTTCTGTTACTAAAAAATCGAACAGAAAAATCACATGAGAGCTTACGCCGATGACTTAATGTATAGTATTTTCACACTGTAGTAGTTGTAATGGGTATTTACTTCCCATGCTACTGTTATCATTCTCACGTAAAAAAAATTCTGTGAAATCAAACTAATTTTCAAACTTTGGATTAGGCATCATAAGCTGTAGGTTTTACCACCACGAACAAATTCGAACAGAGTCGCTACATGGAATGGAAACAAACAGAGAAGTCATTTGTGCTTGATATGACAGTGTAACCGCTTATTTAAGGGACCCTTGAAGTAAACCTTTGCCGTTTTAAACTTAACTTTTAGAGGGGTAACCAAATAAATTTTATGATGACTGTAATGCTCGGGATCCACGGAAAACTTATCATGTTTGAGGTGAGACCAGAAAATGATATGGTAATAGAAGGAAACACTTTTGTAGTGAATAGAGCTGCGACCTGTGAAGGACATTTCGCTAAGCTTAATAGAGAACAGGAAAAGAAGCACTTCCTTATAAGGATCATCGAGTCACAAAGATCGTCCAGATTTCTAGCAACAATTCGTATCTGCGAGTGCACTGAATTTTATTTCAAACAACGATCTCACCTTGTAGTAAGGAAAAAGAGGCTTTGTATTTCTTTTTTCATAATTATGGTGTACTAAATTATAAGAAAATGTAACTCAACAAACAGAGATAGCCTCAGTTAAAAAATCATCTCGTATAATTCGTTTATTTAGAGAAAATAATTGTAAAAGTGTGTAATGATAACTATCGTTAGATGGTGATAAAGGATGTACTGGGATCAAAATCAATTTGATCAATTCATCATAATCAAGCTCTAGTTGAATATTTGTACACATTTGGAATCGATTGGATAGATACAAAATTGATATTCCATGAATACGAATGAGTTTTATATGGAATTTCTTACATAAACACATTTAAAAAAAATAATAAAAATCTGTGGGAGACTCAACGAGAAATTAGACAATTAAAACAATGAACTATTTATTGTCATATGACATGAAGAAACATTAAGTAGTAACAGTTTCATTAAGGTATTTGATCAGAGATGATCCTTTAAAATCGAAGATTGGGATGTGAATAATGAATTGTAAATTACCTCTGTTTTCCTGTCCAACAATGACCGCATGTCGTAAAATTATTGCAGGAAATAAATACAACGGGTATTTATTTATGTGTATTTTTGAGAACTGGCAACACTTATCATACTTAGCGTTGCACGTAAATAAATAATTGGAATAAATTGGAATGGCATAATGATAAGCGGAGAGAGCACCGTGTGATAAATGAGATATGTCACTATTTCCAAAAGCATTCTTCTGTCTCGGAAAGAAACAAATGTGGCAAATACTGTAGTAGATGGTGTCTTGGTGCGCAAATACGTTATCATTCATAATTTATTATTAACATTAATAAAGGCGATTTTAATTTTGATTTTATGATGATATGAAAATATGGATTTTGCAAGAATCTCGATGTTACTTGGAATACAGGAAAAACTGTCAGAATATGACATTTGTTTAGTATCCTTGGCAATTACAAGTCTGAGCGAATTTACCGTTAACATTAACACAAGTAGGCAAAATCACAAAAGCAACGCTCAGAGGTACAATTAGCCGTCATGAGCAAGCAAACAATTGTAATTTGCTTTTAAATTAATCTAAGAATTAATATGCAGGGCGCTACGAATGAACAATTAGATTTCCAGAAAGCCTGTGACTCTGTGCCACACAACCGCCTTCGAGCGTACGGTATATCGGATCAGCTTTGTGAATGGATAAAGGATTTTCTAACTGGTCGGTCGCAGTATGTTGTCGTTGAAGGAGAAAGTTCTTCTAATCTAGATGTTACATCGGGTGTACCTCAAGGAAGTGTAATAGGACCACTTCTTTTCTTAATTTTTATAAACGATCTCGGAGACAAGGTGAAAAGCCTTTTTAGATTGTTTGCTGATGATGCGGTTATTTATAGGGAAGTAAGAACTTTGGCCGATTGCTTAGAAATTCAGCGCGATCTGGATGTTATTTTGGCTTGGTGCGCTGAGTGGCAACATACTCTAAACTGTAATAAGTGCAAGACAATGAGCATAACTAACAAAAAGAATCCGATTGTTCAGAAATACGAGTTAAAAAATACAGTTATTGATATGGTAGATTCTATTAAATATTTGGGAGTAACAGTACAAAGGAACATGAAATGGGACATACACATTAATTCTTTAGTAGGTGGAGCAAATTCTAGGCTGCGATTCATAGGTAGAATCTTGAAAAATTGTAATGAACAAACAAAGGAGATAGCGTACAAATCTCTTGTGCGTCCACATTTGGATTATTTTTGTGCCATTTGGGACCCGTTTCGTAAGGGATTGATCGAAAGTATAGAGAAAGTACAGAGAAGAGCCGCTCGATTCGTGACCGCTTGCTACAGTCCTTATGAAAGCGTCATAGAACTGATTAGTAGATTAGGTTGGGAGTCTCTGGTAGATAGACGACACACGTTTCGTTTAAACTTATTGGAAAACATGCGTACTCCAACTTTCACTCATGAGTGTAGTGAAATACTTCTTCCATCAACCTATTTGAGTCGGAAGGACAGGAAAGATAAAATTAGAGAAATAAGGTGCCGGACTGATTCTTATATGAATTCTTTTTTCCCTCGTACCATTAGGGATTGGAATGCACAGCAAAGAGATTATCTTTGGTGCTGAGCACCCTCTGCCACCCACAATTTTGTGAATTGCAGAGTATATATGTAGATGTAGATGTAGATGCTATTCGAAAATATTTGAAACAGTTCTGGAAAATTATGCTGCTAGCTCAGGGGTTTCTAGCTACAATGTTAGAACATGGATCTATCCTCTCAAAAACGCTTAAGTGTTCAATTTCACAGAATTCATAATCAGATGGCTCGGTAGTAACATTTTACCATTATAGTTCTGTGTCTGATGTCTGCGGTGATTGATGACGGCCCACGGTACGGGAGCTCTGTCTCAGAAGGCGGCTACAGTCACGCCCGTCCTGGTAATACGCATCATCGCATTACTGACTGTGTCGTCGTGTGAAAGCTGCTCCAGCAATCGCCTCGCTATACAAGCCGGCAGCTTCAGATTTCCAACACCAGGAGTCGGACTGCAGCAGTTAGAGACAAAAGCCAACTTTCGTAGTCAGCAACAGAATGAAGCTCGTCGCTCTTCAATCTACGAAGAAAACTTTAGCTGCTCCCTTGCAGTCTCGAATATCACATTTAAGAGAAAATTCGTGGCATTTTAGTTATAGGCAGCACTTTGATTGGGTATGAGGTTGGCCACCTGATGTCACGTGATATCCCCGATATCTTATTCGCTCCGAGTGTATATCCGACATCCTGTCACCGTGGCTAATGCTTGAACCGGTGAATATCTCTCGGGAATGCCACGATTCTCTTCAATAACTGTTTAGTATTCGTTGCAACAAGATACTAGGAATGTTCACCATTGGCATTACAGTCCTCACATGGAATCTTGCATACTTCAGGAAATTACTAAAATCTATCTAGGTGGTCGCCCAAGATTTATAAAAATTAATTTAACATTATCATTTATATAATGCACCCTAGAATAAGTCGAAAAAGTCACATCACAATACTTCAAGAACAACGCTGAATAATTTCATTTCTCCAAATACTGCTTTACTTATCAAAGTACTGCAGGAGTAAATACAATGAAACTGTTGGAGAATGGAATTAGAAACGAAAAATATGTTGGAAATGTCTGAAGGTACGGAAATAATGTTTTTTCGGCGCATGGTATGAAAAGCTATTTATTGTAATAAACGTTAATCAAAACTAGGTCGGATCGTACGTTCTAGAAACTGCAGCAATGGGGTAATTGATCAGTGTTCATCCTTTTATGTAGAAATTTGAAACCGATTGAGGTTAATTCAAAAAATGAATTGTAATTTACCAGCAGTTATGAGTTCTAAATGCTTTCTTTGGGTTCTAAAGAAAAAAATTGTGGGCTATACTTCCTGTATAATGTTGACAAATTTCATTCCTGCAAACGCATCTCCAGACATGTCCAAATTCTATGATTATTGTTTCTTAGCTTGTCGTCGTCGGATAGTGTGAGGCAATGGCGATTAGAAGATTTGTAAATGTCCCCCCTTTGTTCCATCACGAACAGTGTTTTAACGGCATCAATTGCTGAACTGAGATTTAATAATGCGATATCATGTTCCTCCATTCCACCTATAGAATGGTTAAACGATAGCCTAAATAGCAGTTTTCTAGTTTTCTCAAGTACTTCAGATTTTTCTAAATTCTTATTTCGATGCTATTTAACGATAGTATTTCCACATTATACAACAATACACAAACGTCAATTAAGATTGTTCCTCAATCCATCTGTTAACATGTCATTGTGTTACCATGCTCATGCGTATCCCAACGACCTGAATCGTTTATGGCTACTCTTCCTCCTGCTACTTATTGAACAAATTATACGCATCTATGAAGAGGGTACTATGCGCTGTATGTGGTATAGTCGAGAGACTATCCAAATTGGAGACTATTCTATCCCCCCCCCCAAAAAAATCTTTTTGTAGACTAAAATAGAGATTATATTCCATCAATATAAATGATTTACATATATCGAATGATTACTTATTTAAAACAAGAGTAGTCACACCATCTGAAAAGTTACTATTTTCGAAAAAAATCTTAAGTCTGAAGATATACTGAGGCACGAAAAAATGTAGATGCCACTAACATAAAATAATTAGAAATTTCTGATAAAACTCGATGTTCGCACTGTTACCAGTCAGGGAAACGACACACAGTTATCCGAATGAGTTTTCCAATTCATTGTTAAAAATACGCATTTATTATAGTTATTTTTCCGGTAAGCTGCTTGCCTATACATATTGCTCTATCAGGTGGACCTTAAATTTGTTTTGTTAACATAAAAAACGTAAAAATGCAGAAAACGTAATCAACAAATAACTGTTATCGCCGAAATAAGACGGCGTCCGCAAGATCAGCTTTGCAAAAAATTAATCTGTAGTATCTGTACTGATTGTAACCCCCTGGAATTTTGTTTCGAGTACTAAAGGCATGTTCAATTATCTACATTACCTTAAAAAGAAAGTAAAAAAAGCAAGATTTTTACATGCTGAAATATACAATTTCATACAACTCTGTGGCTGTAAATAATGTTCTAAACAGAAAACTTATTGTTTCGTCTGACTAGTTTCCGTGACAAATTCATGTAAGGGTGTTCGAGTCCGGTAGCAACGTTACGGTATGAAATAACATTAACACTGGGTGTCATTTAAAGTATTGTTTGAAGCAGGCTAGGAATTTTAATGGATATTATATTGTAAATGGGACTTATTTTCTCGTGCACTGCAGCTCATATTGTAAGAAGTCGAAAATCAACCTCATTTGAGAGACTGTAATCGTTACTAATAGCTGCATCATTCCCAGGTGAATGTGATAGTAGTTGAAGCATGTTACGTACTTGCGGATGTTAAAAATTTTCGCAGCCTATGAAATATTTTGGTGGCTCTACCGTAGACGGTTAAAAATTAGCTCTGCAACAAGAGATAAAATTGTTATTCATTCATTTTGTAACCGTCAACACAAAATAAAAAGTTATACATCAATAACAGAGTGCAGAAATTTTAAATGCTTGTTCTAATGCAGATCATTATTCACACTCAATTTTCTGTACATTAAGTCTATGTTTCTGAGACTTTCAGGCACCAAGGAAAAAACACGAAATTATGGTGAAAAGGAAGTTCTGTTTCTACGTTAGTGACTATGTTTGGCAGATGCTGTAGGTCACAGAGAATGCGCAGCGTCAGTGTTTTGTTACCGCGTTCGGAGGTCGATTGACGGCGCAGTCACAAGTATCCATCAGCTTCAGTAAATATTCGCCTTTAACGGTCATTTATCTCTGAAGAAACTAGCTTTGTGCGTGTGAAATAGGCTTACAACGTTTCCGTCATTCCCATTTCAAGTACCACTTTTGTCCTCTTTTAGTGTTTTACCGGTCTAGGTTAGGCGGCAATAACAACAGGAAATTGTGGAACTATTTGAAATTCTCACTTTATGAAACAACGCATAATTAGTTTTGCTTCTTATGTAAATCTTTAGATATAACCCTAACCAGATTTACTGCACTGATTTGACAATTCCTCCTTTATCGCAATCAACACTGTCCCATTTCAAAGCACGCATTATGTTTTGTTTTCCAGGAAGCATATAGACCAACGTGGATTTGGAGAAAACATTCCGGCATTTAGCCATAATTTCGTGAAACAATGGAAAACCGACATCTGGAATGGCTGATTGAGAATCGAAACCGAGCGTGGTGGGTGAATGGTTAACGTTCTGGCCTCGCATTCAGGAGGACACGGGTTCGATTCTCCGTCCGGGCATACAGATTTGGGTTTTACATGGTTCCCCCAAATCACTCCAGGCGAATGCCGGGATGCTTCCTTCAAAAAGGCCATGGCCGAATTCTTTCCCGTTCCTTGTCCTCAGTCCCATCCCGTCTCTAATGACCTTAGCCGTCGACGAGGCGTTAAGCAGTAAAAAAAAAAAAATAGAGAATCGAAACAGGATCCTCCCGAAGTTGAAGTCTGGAAGTTACCACGCATCCACTATGACAGATACTGCTTTCTTTTGTGCGTTTATGTCTTGTCGATGGCACGGTCATTGGAGGTGGGAAAGCACTGGGGACAAAGATCTGGAAGGAGTTAGGCCATGGCCTTCTCAAGGAATTATCCCAGTATTCGACTGGAGTTATTTCTGGAAACCACGGAAACTCGAAATCAGGTATTACTTTGAGGCAACCGAATACTGCATTTAGAAGGAAGATATATGCATCTCTGTTTACTACAAACGCGTTGAATGACTTCATTACTTGTTGGTATTCGATACATCAGTATCGAATCTGATCAGTCTCAGGTAGCACTTACCTGACTTATGTCGCATATTTCTGTTTTACGTTTGAATAGCATACGTCCATATACAAAGAGTTGCCTGAAGAGGTACAGAATACTACAAATCACAAATGCACACAGGATACAAGATTCGCCGACAGGTGACAATAGTTACTACTTTGCCTTACATTAGATGGTCATTAATGGTATAGAATTTGAATGAACGGCATGTGTAAACAAAAAATTGCTTTAATAATTATCGGTCTCCACCATGGATGGTTATGCCATCAACAAACTACGAAACATGAAATTTTAATGAAATTAATTGTTCATAACCTTTTCCCTACAAAAAAAGTGTCACTACCAGTAACTGTGAGAATTTTTTAGATTCCTCTCAGAACACCGATTATCTTCCAGACATCCTATGTATTCAAAGCAGAGAAGGTCCACTATAATAACGAGTAGGATAAATGTATGAGCCGATGACGAAATATTTTTTGAAAGTTTAGTTCAGAAAGGAAATGTAAATCATTATGTAAAATTATGTTACACCATCTCTTGCAATCAACGGAGTTAATAGTTCAGTTTCGTGATGTAGAAGTTTGTGAAGACAGGAATGGTTAGCGTAATTCTAAAACTTTTTTTTTTTTTTTTTTACTGTTTTACGTCTCTTTTTAACATCGAGGTCTTTAGAGACGGGAAAGGATGGGGGCAAGGAATGGGAAGGAACTCGGCCATGGCCTTTTTGAACGAAGCATCCCGGCATTTGCCTGGAGTGATTTGGGGAAACCATGGAAAACCCAAATCTGGATGCCCGGATGGGGATTCGAACCGCCGTCCTCCCGAATGCGAGGCGAGAACGCTAACCGTTACACCGCCCCGCTCGGTAATTCTAAAACTACTGTTAATGTAGTGGTATATACTGTAGATTCTCGTGAAATGACCGAATTATGACACGTTTAAGTTAATGAATAGTGTGTAACAGTTGTATCAATTCTAAGCTGGTAGCCACTTGAAGAATAAGATACCATTAAAGCCTTTATGCCGCTAAACCCTCAGGAAGTTTAAGCAAGTAATTTTTACTTACCTATCAAAAGAAACATTTCTGTATCTTTTAAACGGTTTATTAGTGTGGTAACTCTATAAATTTTGGTTACAAACTATGGCGTTTCTCGGATCAATTAGGATCTGTGATGCCTCTGGGTTCTTGGGAAAAGCGTTATTGAGTTCAGGCCTCTGGCTACCATTCTCCAAGGCCTTGGCCTTTTGTGTCTTCTTATTGCCTACACTGCTCCTGTTTCTCCTCTTCAGTATGAGAGATGCAACCTGATCGACGCGATTTCCCGAAAACCAAGTCACTATATCCGTTTCGTAGAGATCTACCGTTAATTAACCACCACATTTACGACGATGCATAATCGTAATTGGACTCTGCCCTAGATACGTAGCCTTTCTATATTACCTCCAGCATGCTGTTATAATGGTACTAGCTGATACCCGCGACTTCGTACGGGTGGATTAAGAATTTATTTGATAGAATTGAATATATAAAGTTGTTAGTAGCAAAGGATTGGTCCCAAAGAACACCGAGTCGCCATAATATGACCGGAAAGCCACTAATATATAATTCTACCTTCGAATCTGTCTCTTGAAGAGAATCAATTTCCAACATATTTAAAAACAGAAAAACAAACGAAGGTGAAGGGATATGTGGGGGGTGGGAAGGGATGTTAACTAAGGGCAGGTTTATTTCAGCTTGCTCTTTTCTTCTTTCTTAAGCATGAGCACCCGATTCTTGGGTTCTAATAACTGCTAATAGCTGCTAGTGCTCTGCTAGAGCTACAACTTAGGCCAGTTTACGCCCGCAAGAAATTTCAAAAAAAAAGAAGGCAACATAAACTGGGGCCATAAATATTTAAGCAGACACAAAGTAATAGGACAGAGAAAATCGACATCTACACTAAATAATACGTTTTTTCTCTAAACGAAATTTACTAACTAATTATACACTAACATAATGCGTGAAAAGCCAGCTTGAGCAAGCGACGTAACATTACAGAATAACACACACCTCCGTCTCTCTGTCACCATTCAATAAGTTCTTAAAATTTCGTGACTACAACTGTTAATCATACCGAAAAAACAAAAGTCCTGTCAAATTCCGTCATTATCGGTATAGACATTTAGTTGTCAAAATGTAACAAAAGACTGAGACTTACTTCCGCATTTATAGTATCATTACTGCATATCACACACACACTGACTGCGAATCACCCCTGAGGGATCAATATAACGTAAGAAAGTGTATACGTACAGGATTGTAAGACTACCTACGATTTGCCTCGGATAGCACCCCTAACTTTGTGATATCTACAGTTTAACATTCAATCCGAGTAACCGACGGCCAAGGCGTGACTCTTACGATCAAAAACAATTTTTAAAAATCTTAGCCTCCACGGAGATTAGAAACGGAGACCACGACCCAAATATTAATAATCAAGCGCGTTAACCACTTTTTTTTTTTTTTTTTTTTTTTTTTTTGTTTTTGTTTTTTGTTTTTTTTTGCTCCACCGGGATTTGAACCGAATACCACGCTACAAACACTATCAACGGCATTAATCACTTTTTTTTTTTTTTTCTCTTTGCCTGGCTCTATACCTTTTGTTATTCATTCTTAGGGTGTTCTTTCACCTTTTTTATAGTGTATTTATCAGTAGTATTATCACCTTCTTGGACATTTTCAGGTCCTTTGCGTTGTGTTTGTTTGGATTATCGTCATTTATTTGGTTTTATTACATTAACTTTTAAAATTCCGGCTTTCTATGTGTGGCTGGCTATTCTTGTGTTTCTTGATCCTTCCTGTTGTTCTGAGGTAGGTACAATGGTTTTGTTTGCCTTTTAATTGATTCATTTGGCGCAGTTCACGTTATCTTATTTTCTTTTATTCAGTGAGCCTTTATTTTGTTCTTTGAGGGTTGTATGAGTAGTTTTGTCTGGTTTGATTATTGTCACGGAAAAGTTTCCGTCGTTATTATATCGAGCATTCGTGCAAAATCTTTTTAATAGTTTTGATTTTGGATTGTTTCGTAATATAAAATATTCATGTGAGCTATATACTCGTAATAGGTAGTCTTCTCGGTTTTTAGGATGTAAGCTAAGGTGTTGCCTAGTATCCACTGTACAGTATTATGTTTCGTTTCGGGATATCTCGATTTGTCTGGTTTCAATATTTCCTGGATACTCACTGTTAGAGGGGAAGTTCTGTCTAGGAAGGCTATTCTTCGCCTGGCCCAAGTCCATATTCTCTGGTTTTCGTCACATGTTATTCTGTGCTTCAGTGAGTCGGTATTTCCGCATTTTGTGCATCTGTCAGTCGGTGATAAATGTATTTCATAAAGTCTTCTGTTGGTTGGGATGTTTTCGTTTACCACGTCGTACCACAGTGATTGTGTTTTAGAGCTTAGGTTTTATTAGTTATATTTTTCCAGATGTTGCGCCAGGTGAACTGTGGATTTTTACCTTCGATTTTGTTTTTGTGACATGATGCATTTATTATTTTGTAAATTTCTTTGGTTGTCTTGTTATGCAATGTGTATCCTTTGGTTCTTGCATAGATTGTTTCGAGGTGGAATTTTCTCATATGCGGGAGGGTGTACTTTATTTCTGCCATATTGAATGGTATTTCATCAGATACTGGTTTGGTTTGGTTTATTAGAATATTTGTTGGACCATTTGGGTCATTCATCGCTGTCGTTATGGTTCTTTTAACGAATAAAGCACAGCATCTTTCACGTACACTGATCATACCTATCCCTCCTTTATTTAAAGGTAAGGTCATTGTTTTGAATGATACTTTAAAGATTTTACCCCTGCTTGCATACCATCCTAGCAGATTCTGTATCCGATCTGCTATTGAATCGGGTATAGGTAGGACTTGGGCGATGTAAACCATTTTGCTCAATATAGACACTTGTACAATTTTAGCCTTCTGTATTGTATCTAAGTCCCTATCACTATGGATATTTATGACTGCCCTGATTTTATTTAATGTTATGCGCCAGTTTTTGGTTATTGTTTTGACAATATTCTTCTGAAAAGTAATCCCTAATGTCTTGTGTTCCTGTACTTGCTCATACCAGGTGTTTGTTGGTGCTTGGATCACCCCCTTACTTATTGGTAGTAGTGCTGTTTTCTTTAGGTTGAGTTTGGCTCCTGTTGCATCCATGAATGTAATGATGATTTCCCGCGTTGTTTCGATGTCTTCCGTTGAAGTTTGGGCTATGCAAATATCGTCAGCATATGCTCTACAAGTAAATTTGTACCCGTTCAGATTTATGCCTGTTAAGTTTTGGTGACATTTCGCGAGGAGTGGATCGGTTGCGATTGCATATAGAATCATTGATAGTGGA